>BLAZ01001482.1:389163-404163 GCA_014633955.1 Acropora tenuis
AATGAAATTGCGTTTTCCCCACAATGAATCAAAGCGAATGGCAAGCACATGTTGTGTCTCGTCGTGTGACCTCACCAGAAGCTAGGAAGGGGACTGTGCTTATTTACATTTGTCTTTTCCCAAAGACCTAGTACCTCTCGGCTCTTGTAATAAAAATATTAAGACAAAGACAAGAACTCTATTTGCCGGCAAGTATTCTATTTTTAGCTCTCTGACCTTTGTGTTCATAAAAAAATGTAGTTAACAGGTTTTTGATTAGGAGCATGCAACTCCAATAATAACGCTACGTTACGGCATTTCCATGGACTTATCTATTTTTAGAATACCATTTCTTTTGTGAAAGAAATTCAGCTCCGATCCAGTGACGTATTCATGTCAATTAGTTTCTTGTGAGTGGTCTTGGTGTTTCCTGTCTCATTCCTGGAAAACTCGATCTAAAAATAAATCGGTCTATCAAAACGCCGTGACAGGAATATGGTGGAGTTGCATGCTCATACTCATCGGCTCCAGGTGGGTTTTTTGGTAAATAAACCCCTTCAGGCGGCTGGTATGTCGACTGATATTGTTTGTGGCTAAGAGATTGTCGAGAAATGAATATTTGGCAGAAAAGCGAAACTTCGAGGGCAAATACTCATTTTCATACCTTGTGAAAACCGCTCGTAAAAAAAGCCATCAGTTGATCTGATGGCGAATGTGCGCGATTGACATAAGCAAGTTCATTGGTTGAGTAACTGTATTTTCTGTGTGATTGGACCAAAATTGACAAACTGTCATCTGAAATAAACTCTCGTCCTTGGATCAAAAACGAAAAAAATCATCGCTGTTTACTAGCCCGTATTTTTCTAACGTAATCTTCGAAACTTGAATAGAAAAAAAATTGACAAATATTGATGCAAACAAGAGTACTTGCGTGATACCTACCTAGCGATTTGCATCACGTGACCTAAAGTAACCAATGAAACCTTGCAAAAATTAATGGCTGGGCTATAATAACAATTATTCCTAGATTCGAATCGGGTGCATTGGCACGCAGGTTGATTGCCAGAGCAATCGTGCTGCCCTTATCTTAACCAATGAGGATCAAAGCCACCTTACAAGAGTTAATCTCAAGGGAGTGTTTTTCGAAGCAAACAAGTTCTTTTTTATTGCTTTTGGAAAGGAAAAATGAAGAGGTTCTGTGTTGGGTGGAAGAGCGCCCGTTTTCGCAAGGGACTATCATTTTGACATTTTTTTTCTTACTGGAAAATGGTATCTTTTGTTTCACATTTCTTTCCGAACAATTACAAGGAAAACAATAGCTTGTCTATCGTATTGTTGTTGTTTTTTTTTACAGTATTCTCTTAGGAGAAGTAACTTGCTCATGGATTTTCAGGATTAAAAGCTTTTGCCAAAGATCCGGAAATTCTTTGCCCTTTTCTTAATTTTTATCCCCGTAGGAACATATTTGTGCTGCTCGTGGTAATCTCACGGGCAACCATGAACAAACCCTGGTTGAGTTGAATGCGTGACCACAAAAGATAAATCCGACAAGAGCGGCATTGGAACCCGGAGCATGTGCATTAATAGCCGTTTTCTTGACCATCGGGTCACGCTGTCGTCTTTCAACTGATGAGAACAATTAGTTAAAAGGTAAAATACAGTGCCACATATCCGAACATCCGTTTAAGCTTTCACCCCAGTCAGGCACAATGACAGAAAAACTCTGACCAGCTTGGGATTTGAACCTCAAACATCACGCAACTGACTTCGTTCTAATGTAGGATTTCTGTTGACTTCAGTTGTCCAAAGATCAGCGGCCTGTAAAGAAGGCTATCGAGCAAAGATTACTGGGATTGCTCAGTTACAATTCCAATCACTTGCCCAAGTATTCCAAACAAAGAATGGCATGAATGACGTCATTGGTCACGTTGGAAGTATATATTGTGTAAATGACTTTGTGGCGCTTGTAACTTTCAGTTCCGGAACAATTATTATGAATGTAAGCGCAGCAGAACTAAGGCAAAACAAACTTTATTTTCCACTGTGATCTTGTGAAACTGTTTAAGCTGTGTATAAAACCCGTAGAGTAGGCGAAAAAGGGGCTCAGGTTGCGGTGTTGTGGTACATATCCTTTTATTAAAAACTTGATCATTGTATAATACAATTCAAGACTTTTTATTAAAAAACCGTAATCTACAAATATGGTAAGCGTGCGCGTCAGCTTAATATTAAAAGGGAGCTAAAAAGTTTTTCCTCAAGAAACAATGGCGGCCGGCGAAAATCGCTTCGCACCGGAGGTGAATGAAAAGGAAGTCATTGAACTATTAGAAAACGCAACACCAGGGAGCACAAAGAAAGCCACAAAGTATGGCATGAGAATATTTCCCGGTAAAAACTTGACAACCTGATTTTGACCATTTAAGCATCTGTGTTAGTAAAAGCAAGACAATGCAAGTTAAGACAATTTACAAATCAAGTTAATGAGTTACATTTCACAAACCTTTTCAGACTCACTTTTGACTCTAGAAGATTTGTCTAATGTCGGGGGGGGGGGGGGGCGTTTTTAATAAAACAATTATTCCACTCGCGCTTGTTGGATATGAGATGATTATACCAACTGGGCGATACGCCTCTGGTTGGCGATCTATGATCTCATATCCATTGCGCTCTCGTAGAATAATTGTTAAGTGCCAGACGGAGGTAAAGGAACCTACTGAACATACCTGCATATAGGAAAATTTTAGTTTCTAAAGAAAATTTAGTGCTGCGTCGTTGGGAGAGTGAAACATGAAACCTTTATTCGCTCGGACGAAGAGCTAACGCACGAAACTTCAGCTTTCCAAAACTTTTAAGGTGGTAATTCGACCTTTATCAACTCGTTTGATAAAACCAAATCTACATATAATAAAATGATAAAAATCCCCCAAACAACCAAAGCCACGAGTGAGTATCTTATCCATATATTTTACTATAATAACAGTAAAGAAATAAATCACATTTACTGGGATCTCAAGTGGTCATTCAAACCTAGCTGATTTTGGGGGGAATTCATCGAGAGCACATCTTACAAACAAGTCATAGATGGCCGAGTGATAATTGCACCTGCCTCAAAATTCTCCTAAACTCACTGAAGTTTTGTGGAAAATCAGTAGATGTATTCCAATACTTTCATTAAAATCAGAAAGGGAAACGAAACATGAGGGTGTGGCAGCGATGATGCCATGTAAAACTCTTCTGTACACAAGTTTCTAAAAGCCGGCACCTTTGCATAGTTAGTCGCAAACTCCCTAATTGGACCCTTTTCTTTCGAACTTTCTTGTGATCCAGCAACGTGTTCCGTACCCAGTAATACTCCACAGAAATACTCTTTCATTTAAAAATAAACTGCTGAATTTAAATAATTATATGTTGAAAAAAATCTTAGATTCTGATCTTTGTAACTTATACTTTTCAAAAACTCTCATGTGCTGAATATCTTTCACTTTGACAGACAACCACGTCACTTCAGACGGAACAATCTCCACAGCGTATACATCGTTTTCAATAAATTTCCAATTGATGTTTGTTTTAAGGTACATGTGAAACCTTGCAAGGTTGCTCGAGTTGAATGTGGTGAACGAATCCAAATTGTACGACTAAGCATGCCAATAAATAATATTATTTTGAGATGGATACTTTAACAAAAGATATTTTCGCACCAAACCTGGCATAACTATGTTTCGTTTCGCACCTGTTTCATCGATGGCGAAACAGATTCCTTTCAGCCAAACAACCAATCGTCAATTGTAAGGGACGCTTTGTGAGTGCTGAAATTTCTATTTACTCTAGTCCGGCTTGGTCAAGGCCTCTATAAGGTAATGAGCAATGAAAACGATGCTGCAGAAAGAAGTTACACCGCGATCGGAAAGATCGTCACACTAACTTTCATTGTCTCAAGGTGTTCTGGTAAGTTGAAACTAAGAATGTACTGTGGAAAAACTCGCTCCGACTTAAAAACTATATCACGCACTGTAACATAACTCTGGATTCTATGTCTTTAGAATCCGGAATTGAACTCTCAGATTCTGAAATACCGTTAAAAATCTGGAATCCGAGGACTTAGGGGAGCCAGAATCTACTCGGGTGTACAAAATCCGCGGCGTTAAGTAAGGAATCCAAGACTGCTTTTGTATGAAATTGCGTGACTTGATGCAGTGCCAAACAATCCTACAAGAGTTTTCATGGTTCTTGCAAATTAATTTTGCATTTTATTTTACAGGTCTCATCCACACTTTTTTTAATTGTTCAAGTTACACATTTCATGAGCCTTCAATCAGGGATCGAAGGTAGGAAACGGGCAGACTGCTGTATCAGAACTCGTCTGAAGGCGACCTTGTGTCTATTGAAGAGGATGAGTAGCGAAACTTCTTAGAAAATGTTATTCAAAAACTCCCAGAAACAAAATATTTCATTGGCTTAAGGAAAGGCAATGGAAAATGGGAATGGTCGAGCAATCAAACAACAGTCGATGATTCATCCCATGGAAACTCCCCGTGGGTCCCAGGTGAACCTAGTGGGACATTTATACTGGGCCGAACGATTAATTGCGCAACCATTTATGGTAAACATAGGAGCTATTTGATGACATGTTATGCCGTCGGCGAATGAATTAAGAACACTTAGCATATATCTGTCAAAGGGCTATGTCATGTAACAAACATGAAAGAGGTTGGACCTTGTGTGTAGAGAAAGCTGTTTCAAAAGACCAAGAACACGCATTCTCTGTTTATCCTCTTATCAGATTATATGGTATCAATAGATTCGGAATATCTGGAAAGAGGAGGACCGATCCCCCACACCATCCTGTCGTGCGTCTCAAACCAAAATGACCTCAAACGAGATGCTACAAAGTTATGACTATTAAAATCGTGGAAGGGAAAAGTAGGTAGGTAAATCTGTCCTAGACGAGGTGGCTTCCAGAATCGTCAAAGATTTATTTTGGCTAGCTAATCCTAATTCAACAGACTTCTCCTTGAGTTGTAATCGCGTGGGCTTGTATTGTCCGTGTTTTGATTATTGATTGTTTCTGTTGGAGGCAATCTAACTTAATGTGAAGACAGCAAAGAACGTGAAACTAGAGCGATGTCCTTTGCGCTTTTGCCCTAATGATATAGGTACAGAATATTTGCATTGGTTCAAGTTGAAGATTCAAAAATTCATATCTCAACAATATTTGAAATTTGACCTCTGTCACACCGGTTCAGTGTTCTACCAGTTGAGCAATCAGGTCAACTGGAAGTTAATCATGGTGAGGGTACATCTTAACCCGTATATGATGATGAAAATCAGTGCTTAATATATGCAATTCTAACACTCAAAATAAGGGCGACACGATATCATCGTCGTTACGAGCGCCGTGTGGTCAAAATTGGGAAATCCGATCTTCTCTTATAACTTAGAGGATTTTTACAGGGCCGCGCGCTACAAAAGAAAGAGAGGAACCCAACTCAGTCCATTCTACAACAAGAACTCCATGGAAGACTCAGCCCTTCTCTTCCACAGCTGAAATTTGCTCAATAGCTCCAGGTATGACAACCATATAAAGTGATCGGGGCATAAAAGAACAACACACGCAGTACCGTTACAAAAAAAAAAACTGTACAAATGAACCAAATTCTTTAAATTAACACCAATTTGCAACTATTTACCCCATCCTCGTTTAGTACACTAGCTAATGTACACTAGTGTTATTGGATAGGGCAACATATGTTTTTGTACTAACCTTTGCGTGTGTTGTAAATTGAAAGAGTAACCCCACAGTTTTTTAACATGCTTGAAACTTTTCTTCTGCTTGTAGGTCAGATGTAAAAGTGTTCTTTTAAATTCGCCTCCAGCTGAGAATACAGCCTCGTCTCATCGTTCAGGACACATGCTATGAGCCGTATTTGGAGGTAACGTTTTTCCCTTCAAAAGCAAGTTATATCAGTCATAAAAAGCAATTTTACCTTGACGTAATCTCAGGGAGTAAACAAATGAAAGGGAAATTTCGAAAACATTACTCATTATATTTTCCCTTAGCATTGACACATCTTGAAAAAGCCGAAAGAGCTCGTACTTGATTGCCATTATCGTATCCGTACTGCCGACTTTTGTCATTTTGGGGATCTGCGCATGCGTTGCTTTTATGTTGTTCTTAGTTTAGCGGCCTCGAAAAAAAAAAGACATGACTTTTCCAACGTAACGTAAGTCTTGATAGCTTGAAAAAAGGCAATACCATTGACTTTTATTGAGACAAGCTCACGTACTTCACAGACATGTCAAGATGTCGAAAGAATAATTTCTCTGCTTATAGGGAACTTGAAAAAGTCTCTTATTAATTGTTAGTAGCGATTATGTTCCCTCTGGAAAGTTAACTGGTGTACATCTACAACTGTGCAATAAGGCAATCGTTTGCCTTGTTTCAGAGTATGCTTGTCAGCAAAAAGAGGCGAAGCAATTCTCTTCGAAACTCTTGAGTATGGAAGAGTCATCAAGAGAAAGACCTATGGAAGCATTGATTGAAGAGCAGTCTAGTACAGACATTGACTCTGATCCATTGCACATTTCGGTAAAACTACGCCTTCAAAAGTTGTTGTAAAGAAAGACACCCCAGAACATCAGGTTTATATTCACGTTCATTCCACACAAGACAAAATTGCATCAATTTAGATTATGTCATGCAAGACCTGGGTGAATGGCCATAGTCGATGAAGAGAATTGTAGGCCCAGTACGGCTATATCTTCTGTTGGACTCGAAAAAAAAGTTAACCAGAGACGAAGATTCCATAGTCAAGCAGAATGCGTCAAGTCAAGATCAGTAGAATAGCATTGTGTATGCAGTTGTTGACGAGACAATGAAAAAACGGCAACCAACAAAGGTGATCGAGGCTGTCTAGTTGAATACTTTAATGCTTTTCTGGGCCTGATCTAACAAAATTCCCAATTGTATAATACGGTGGTCGGTTTCATCTCTGGAACTTGAGCGTACCAATTAACCAATTAATTATGAGTAATTCTGCAGGCTTTCTGTTTGGATTTAATTTTCAAGACCTGCACATAAAACAAACAGCCACAAAGAGCGGAGCGTTGAACCATTTCACACGTCAGTCCACCGCAGTCAAGTCTTATGGTGTAGATGTTTTTTCATTCGTGCATATTAGAGCGTTCATGGTGCAAGTGTGGTGCAGTGTTTTATATCAAGTATGTAAGCCACCTTACAACTGTTAGAAGGTTGCTTGTTTGTTTGGCGAGTAGAAATAGACAGAACATTAAATGTGGATGTCAGTCCTATCATATTTACTCGAATAAGCGCCGCGGCGCTTATTTAATTTTTCGCGCCACAAGTGCGGTGCTTATTAGAGGGGCGGCGCTTGTTTAAATATTGTGCCACACAAATTTACTTTTTCTATATTTTTATTGAACGGTACACTTTCTGTCTGTTAATTTTCCTATGGACTGATACTAAACCGATAGTAAATCTAGAGAAATAAGAGAGAAACTCACGCGATGAAAAAAATCCCGACAGTTTCATGATAACGAGAGCGAAAATATCAGCGGTGTGAGCATCGGGGGTGCGGCGCTTATTCGAGGGCGGCGCTTATTAACTTTTTTGTCCCAGATGCGGCGCTTTTCCGAGGGCACCTCTTATTCGAGTAAATACGGTATTCATATCGAAAAGAAAAAGGTCTTCTGTCCTCCCTCAACCACTCTGTCCTCCCTCAACAACTCGGAAGCACGTCTATCGATTTTCAAAAGAAAAGCTCTTCTCCGCACCTAAGGCATCTTCCCTGCCAGTGTTTTAATATTTATTCATTTATTTATTTATTTTTAGCTAAAGCCTCTTTTTAATTAGCGTCTTTCATAATTAGAAACCTGTGTATGCGGACCTAAGCCACTCACCGAGAAAAGTTAAAATAACGTGATTGATAAGTTGATATGATAGCTGAACAGTGCAGGCGTTCATGAGTGTTAATAGGGAGCTTTAGATTCGAGGACGAGGACTTGGTCGTCGTTCTCGTCTTCGTCCTCGAATCTAAGGCTCTCTAATTTCCGTTCAAGCCAGACTTGCGTGCCGTTGCTGCTTCTATCGTCCACTTGCTGACTGTCGAGCCATTTACAGAGATTTCATATTTGTTTCTAGAAAATTGAGATAACAAGTTAAACAATATTTCAAACAGTTTTTCCCGTAAATAGGACGATTTAAGGGGGGAAGATTGTCTTTGGTTTTTGTTCTTTTCTTTTTTATTTCCATAAAGTATTCTGTAAGGAAAAGAAAATTGCCTATTGATGCTCAAGATTGAAAGCGTTAGTAACAATTTGCTGCCAAACAAGGGAACTTTTTTTTTCGCCCTGCTAGAACCTATTTGTGCTGTTCGCGGTAACCTAAAGGGCAATCATAAACAAAGCGTGGTTGAGTTGAATGCGTGACCACAAAAGACAAATCCAACAAGTGGAGGAATTGAAACCAGACGCATGCGTAGTAATAGCTTTTCTTTGACTACCGGGTCACGCTGTCGTTTTTCGACCGATGAGGATAATTAGTTAATGATCAGGTAAAATACAGTGGCACATGTCCAGGCATCTGTCTAAGCTTTAACCCAAGTCATAAAACTGGCCTACGACAAGGAAAGACAACAACTCTGAACAGGTTGGAATTTGAAGTTCAAACATCACGCAAGTGAATTCGTCCTAAACTATGGTTTCTGTTGCCTTGTATTGTGCTTCAACCACAATGAAGGCATTCGAGCAAAGATTACTGGGATTGCTCATCTACTATTCTTATCACTTGCCCATAAAAGTCAAACCAGGTATGAATGACGTCATTGGTCATGCTGGAAATATATTTAGTGTAAAAAAATTGTGGCGCTTGTAACATTTGCCGGAATAAATGTTATAAATGTAAGTTGAGGAGGAAAAGGGCAAAAGAAATTTTACATTCCACACTGATCTTGTTAAAGGGTTTAATTTGTGTGCGTACAGCACCCGCAAAATAGGCCAAAAGGGGTTCAATCTCACGGTGTTGTGGTATTCATGCTTATCAAGGACGCAGCCGGGGGTTGGGGCTACTAAACATAACTTCTAGTTTCTAAAGGTGCTGCGTCGTTGCGAGAGTGAAACATGAACGTTTTGGTTTTATTAAAAAAAAATTTTAAAGGTGGAATTACAACCGTGACGGAATTGGAAAGCTGACGTTTTGAGTGTAAGCCCCTCGTTTGAGCCTAGTGAGCTCTAATGCAGCTCGAAACGTCATCTTTCCAACTCTTTCACGGTGGTATGTCGACCTTTATCAACTCGTTTGATAAAGCAAAATTTTTAGATCTACATATAGTAACATGATAAAAATCGTCCAAACATGCAAAGCCTCGAGTGAGTGTCTTTTCCGTATATTTCACTTCAATGACATTAAAGAAATATAACACATTTAAAGGGATTTCGCAGGTTCATTTAAACCAAAGTGATTTGGGGGGTATTAATCGAGAGCACATCATACAAACACGAGACAGATGGCTGGGCGCTTGCACCTGCTTGAGAATTCTCCCAAACTCGACGAGGTTTCGTATGAACAGGTACAACATCTCGATCAGTAGATGTATTCCATTACTTTCACTCAAATCCGAAAGGGAAACAAAGCAAAAGAGAGTGGTAGCGATGTTGCCACGTGAAAATCCTCTGTGCACAGAATCGTGGTGCTGTTTTCTAAAAACAAGCACTTATGCATGGCTAATCACAAGCCTCTAATACAACCCTTATTTCTGGCCCTTTCTTGTGATCCAGCAACTCGCTTCCTACTTACTACTTCTCACAAATACTCCTTTATTTAAAATGAATTGCTGAATTTATTTACACATTGAAAAAACTAACCTAAAAATAGATTCTGATCTTGGTAACTTTTACATTTGGCCAAAATAAAAATTGAAATAGTTTCTTAGAACTCTCATGTGCTCAGCACATTTCACTTTAACAGACAACCACGCCACTTCAGAAGAAACATTCTTCACAGCGCATACATTGTTAATCCATATAAAACTCCAACTAATGTTTGTTTAAAGTACATGTCAAAACTCTGCAAGATTGCAATTCAGGTAGTGAACAGATCCAAATTGTACCACTAAGCATGCTAATGAATAATTTAATTTCACTTTGCGAAGGATACTCTAGCAAAAGATATGTCTGCACCAAACTTGGCAGAAGTATGTTTCATCTCGCACGTGTTTCATCGATGGCGGAACAGATCCCTTTCAGCAAAACAAATAATCCTCAACGCCAAGGCACACCCTGTAAGTGCTGAAATTCTCACTTACTCCAGTTTTGGTCAAACACTCTGAAAGGTGATGAGCAATGAAATTTAAGCGGCAAAAGCAAGTTTACTCCATGATCAGAAACATCGTTGCATTAGCTTTCATTAGCTCAGGGTGTTCTGGTAAGTTAAAACTAAGAACACTATGGACAAACACGGTCTTAAAAGAATATAATTGTCGCGCAATGTAAAATAATCGGGATTCCAGAGCTCGCAAGACTTATGATTGTTAACTCTGGAATCCACGTCTTTAGAACCCGGAATTGCGTTCTCAGATTCTGAAACGCCGTTAAAAATCTGGAATCCGAGGACTTCAATGCATGGGAGCTAGAATCTTTTCGCGAATACAAAATTCAAGGAGTTGAGTAAGGAATCCAAGACTGCTTTTGCGTAAAATTGCATGACTTGATGCTGTGCCAAACGATCCTGCAAGAGTTTTCACGATTCTTGCAAATTAAGTTTACATTTAACGTTACAGGTCTTATCCATGCTTCTTTTAATTGCTCTAATTACACATTTCACGAGAACTCGACCGAGGCTCGAAGCTGGGAAACGAGCAGATTGTTGTGTTAGAGCTCGTCTAAAGGCGACCTTGTGTCTATTGAAGAGGAAGAGGAGCGGAGCTTCGTAAAAGATATTATCAAAAAGCTCCCAGTAATAAAATACTTCATTGGCTTCAAGAAAGACAATGGAAAATGGAAATAATTGAGCAATCGAACAACAGTCAGTTCATCCCAAGGAAAATTCCCGTGGGCCCCAGGTCAACCCAGTGGGACATCTAAACCGGACAGAAACGATGATTGCACACTCATTTATGGTAAATATGGTAGCTATTTAGGACGGTTTGATGACGATAACTGCCGTCGTCGCGTGAACAACGCTGGGCATATATGTGAAAAGGCAGTGTCATGTACCAAACATGAAAGAGGTAGGCCTTGTTTGTCGAGGAATCTGTTTAAAAGACCAAAACACGCATTCTCTGTGCTTTCTCTTTGTTAATCAAGTATTAATAGTGTGGAGTATCGCGAAAGAGGAAGACCAAATCCCCACCCCTTCCTCTCCTACGACACAAATGAAAACAGTACTACCTCAGACGAAATGCTTCAAAGTTATGGCTATTGAAATCATGCAAGGGATAAGGGGCTATTTAAATCTCTCGTAGACAAGTTGGCTTCCAGAATGGTCAAAAATTTAATGTGGGTAGCTAATCCTAATTTATCAGCCTTCTCCTTGAGTTGTAATTGATGGGCTTGTCATTGTCCATGTTTTGTTTATTGGTTGCTTTTGTTAGAGGCAATGTAACTTAATGCGAAGACAGCAACGAAACTGAAACTAGAGTGATATCTATGTTATGTTTAAGTGTTGCGCTAAGTAAATAATGCTCTCCAAGCGGTCGTGTAATTTTTATCGTATTATATTATCACCTATCTTTCTTTATCTGGACGTACCCTTCGTGTTTTCAATTTTAAATTCTCATTACTAGTGTAAAAAACTTATCGTGTGTGGTCAATACATGCTTTTGCGTACGCAGGGACGAACTTCACAAAAAAACCATCACAAGTTACTCCAGTCCACTCTTTAACAAGAGTTTCATCGCAAGGACAGTCCAGTGCTAAATCATGGTATGGGTGCATCTAACCCGTGAATGAGGGAAATCATTACAAAATGTATACAATTCTTATACCAAAACCACTCAGGAAAACATAAAGCCGACACGATATCATGGCAGTTATGAGCGCCGTGTGGTCACAACAGGGACTTTACCGTATATTAACCTAGAGGAATCTTTTTTGTGTACAGACCTGCATGCGACAAAAGAAAGACAGAAAGCCACGTCAGTCCACTCTACAACAAGAACTCCATGGAAGAGTCAGCCTTTCCCTTGCACAGCTAAAACGGATTCAATTACTCCAGGTATGACAACCATATGAAGTGATACAGGAACACGAAAGATCAACGCACGCAATACCGTTAAATAATGGTATGGCCATTGGTCCATCTTAACCCTTCTTACATAATGTATACAATTCTAATACCTAAACCACTGAGTGAAACATAAAGGCGACACGATATTATTGCAGTTATGAGCCCCGTTTGGTCAAAATGGGGATTTTCCTATATTAACTTACAGGATCTCTTTATGTGTACAGACCGGCACGCGACAAGAGAAAAACAGAAATCCACGCCAGTCCTTTCTACAACAAGAACTCGATGGAAGACTCAGCCTTTCCCTCCCACAGCTGAAATTGCCTCGATTGCTCCAGGTACTAAAACCACATAAAGTATAAAGTGATGGGGGCATGAAAGAACAAAACACGCGGTACCGTTAAACCATGGTATGGGTGCATCATAAACCGTGCATGATGGAAATCATTCAAAATGTATACAATTCTATAGCTAATGCTTAAACCACTGAGTAAAACATAAAGACGACACGACATCATTGCGGTTATGAGCGCCGTGTTGTCAAAATAGGGATTATATAGCTGCATCAAAATCCAATATTGCCAACAGATATATATTTTTATTAACTCTTAGCAACTGTCCAAATTTAAAATAAATAGGATAGTTTTTGCTGGAACGTTTCCTTTACCTTTGAGAAAACGATCCAATTTGAGGAAAATCTGGACACTTTCCATCAACCAATCAAATGTCAAGATAAATTAATGAAGCGAATATTGGCCAATCAGATTGCAGCTATCATCACTGCTTTCAAACGTCAGCGAGCCATCATCGCTCGCAAGGTTTTGTTTTGTGTTGATAATGGCCGAATTCGTCGTGTTTCCAAAATTTTCTGCACTTTAGAGAGTCAAATATTTGCCATGGTCATCTATTTTTTGGATGCTATATAATTGATAGGTGACAGGACTACATGCTTGAACAATTTGGAAATAATTGGATTAAAAAAGAACTGCTAAATTGGACTCGGCCTACGGCCTCGTCCAAAAATTTGGCTGTCCTCAGAATTTTTTTCATCCAATTACTTCCAAGTTGGGCAGCATGTAGTCCTACTACGTATACTAAATCACTGAGTGAAACATGAAGGCGACATATGTTAACTTAGAGGTTGTTTTTATGTGTACAGACCCGCACGCGACAAAAGAAAGACAAAAATTCACGCCAGTCCACTCTACAAAAAGAACTCCATGGAAGAATCAGCATTTCCCTTCCACATCTAAAGTTGACTTGATTCCTCGAGGTATGACAGCCATATAAAGTGGTAGGGGCATGAAAGAACAACACACGCAGTACCGTTAAATCATAGTTATGGTGCATCATAACCCGTGCATGATGGAAATCATTACAAAATGTATACAATTCTAATGCTTAAACCACTGAGTGAAACAAAAAGACGACACGATATCATGGTAATTATGAGAGGCGTGTGGTCAAAATAAGGGTTTTTCCATTTAAATTATATTAACCTAGAGGATGTTTCAATGTGTACAGACCCGCAAGCGACAACAGAAAGAGAGAGAGCCACGTCAGTCCACTCTATAACAAGAACTCCATGGAAAACTCAGCCTTTCCCTTCCACAGCTGGAATTGACTCGAATACTCCAAGTATGACAACCATATAAACTGATAGGGCATAAACACACGCAGTACCGTTAAAAATTTATGTACGAATTGATCAAATTCCTTAAATTAACACCAATTGCAAATAGTTGCGAAAATTTTCGTTTGCTTGCTTCGACATTCTCCCCATTCTTGCTTAGTACACCAGTGTCTGTTTCATTATGTGGTGCAACATATGTTTTAATTTCCTATTGACCTTCGCATGCTGTGTAAATTGAAAGAGCAGCCCCAAGTTTTTTTTTTAGTATGCTTGAAACTTTTCTTCGGCTTGTGTGTCAGATGTAAAAACAATCATTTAAATTTGATGCCAGCTTCGAATACAGCCTCATGTCATGGATCCCGACACATGCAGAGACCTTCATATAGAGGCAACGTTCCAGTGGTCTTTTATTTTTTTGTTTCAACTGCAAGTTATATCAGACATAAAATGCAAATTTTTCTTGGCGTAATCCCAGGGAGTAAAGAAATGAAAGGCAACTTTCGAAACATTACTGGTGATCGATGTTTTTTCCTTAGAACCGACACATCTTGAAAAGGCCGATGACCGCTCTTACTTGATTGTCATTGTCGTATCTGTATTGGCGGCTTTTGTCATTTTGGGGACCGGCGTTGCTCTGCTGTTCTTAGTTTACCGCCCTCGAAAAAAAAAGGTATGACTTTCCATTGTATCGTCAACATAGCATAAATGTTCATAGGCCTTCAGATAGCTTAAAAGAGCAAATACCTTTGATTTTTTTATTGGGACAATCTAACATAGTTCGCAGGCATCAACGTTTCAAACGAATTTCTTCCGTACTTATTGAGAACTCTTTGTAACAATTATGTTAACTTTCCTCTGAATGGTTAACTGGTCTCATCTACAACTGTGCAATAAGGCAATCGCTTGTTTTGTTTCAGAGAAATGGTCCTCAGAATAAAGCGGCGAAGTATTTTTCTTTGAACTTGACAAAAGAATTGAAGAACTTTTCAGTTTAAAAAAATTGACTTCAATTGATGAAGAACACAACTTATAGATTCACGAACAATATAATATCATGTCAACAAACTTTGGTCCATACTAACCTAAGGTTTAATTTTCCTGTGTTAAGGTTCAAAATTAAAGATTCTGCGATATCAACGACACGGCA
>BLAZ01001482.1:416019-418519 GCA_014633955.1 Acropora tenuis
CGAAAACTCAGACCCCGAAAACTCAGACCCTTGAAATTTAAACTCTTTTCAATTCTTATCACCTAAATAGTTTTATGGTCATTAATGTTCATAGGTAAAAGCCACAATGGGCCAGATATTTATGTTTTAGGCTTATCGCTGTCGCTTCGATGAAACAGTGAACAATTAATATATATCATTTCCGGTTTATCGCTGTCGTGTCTATCGAACAGTGAAACACAAGCAAAGTTTAAAATAACAGCGGACACTTTGATGAAATTTGGCCGCGAATTTTTTTACCGAAGAAAGAGACAGACAGAGTCGTTATAACGTTATTCAAAGTGATGTCAGTGTTTTTATCCATAGTACTCGCAAATCTTGTCACGCAATCAGCGCACAATTTTAGATACAAGAATTTATATATTCACTAGGATTCGGAGCTCTGCCAAAACTAAACTAAAGTGGAAAAGTATATAATTCGCTGATGTTTCGAGCGTTAGCCCTTCGCTAGAGCATGGTGAGCCCTAATGCAGCTCGAAACGTCAGTTTTCCAACTCTTTCACGTTGGCAATTTAACCTGTATTAACTCTTTTGATAAAACCAAATTTCCAAATCTACATATATAATAAAACTAGCTATAATTAAAATCAAAGAGAAAACAACAGAGTGTGGTAGCGATGTTGTCATGTAAAAATCCTCTGTAAAGAGAAATCGCGGTGCTGTTTTCTAAAAACCAGCACTTATGCATAGCTAGTCACAAGCCTCTAATTCGACTGCTATCTTTGAAACTCTCTTGTGATCCAGCAACTCTTTCCTCAATTAGAAATACTCCTCACAAATATTCTTTTAGTTAAAAATAAATTGCTGAATTTAATTACATATTGAAAAAATTACCTTAAAAATAGATTCTGGTATTAATAACTTTTACATTTGACCAAAAGAAAGCTGAAATAGTTTCTGAGAACTTTCATTTCCTGAATACAGTTTCACTTTGCACTTATTCCCAGTTAAAATGGGCCAAAATGGTTTTTTGTTGTCTTAGCGTTAAAAATTATTCTTCCTAAGGTTTATTGTAAAGTATAATTATTTTTTCCTTCTTTGAGAAACGATCTTTTAACAAAAGTAGCGTTCAAGCCAATGAGAATTCTGTTTGTTGAAAATTTCGAACCTCAAGCTACCCTCTAAACTGAAATTTTAGCTGTCCTCTCTCGAGTTCAATGCAGAAATGCTCTTATCGCTTATATTTGTCTGCCTATATTGTTGTCTTTGGCTTTAAAAGACAAAAGGGTATGAAACATAGTTTTCATCCATCGAGACTGGTCTGTGTTCGCTTCCTTAATCATAATTTTGTCATCGAAACAGTTGTCCATGGCTTTAGAGTAACCTTAAGTTACCTAAAGACTACATGTTCGAAGAAAGAGAGAGAAATAACCAGTCCCACTAATAAAGTGCCCATATCATTTCTTCTTTATATCCGAATGCTCAGACAAGAAGTGATTTTAGAGAGAGTAAGGTGACGGGCAAAATTTCAGTTCAAGTTCGTACGACTCAGTGGTTATGGTTAAGAGAATAACCTCCGTTACTTCGATTTCTCAGTAATGGTTATTCCAAGGTGTGGTTTTCTTCCTGAGACCGACGCTACTAAGACATTTCGCGATTTTAATGTTGAAGTGCTTTTTCTATGCTTCATTTTGTAGTTGAGGTATGCATTGAGACGTAACCTCCGTTACCTTGCGTTACTAATAACCGCAATTTGTAATTTTCGTTAATATTAACCGTACTATCATTGAATAAAAACAGTAACCAAATACGCACTGAGTTAAAGGTCACGCGTCACTCTTAAAGATGATTTCGCAAGACAATTGCCCTTTTAGACTCCTTGCTATTCGCCACGTGCTATGAAATATCGCTTCCATTACATTATTCTTGGGTTGCACTGTCACGCAATAAAAAAATAATTCCGAAAACCATCCAGTGTATAAAGTCAAGAAATTATTATGTTATAGGAGATAAATAAATAAGACATTTCTTCAGATTTCAAGTCTGTACGTTTTCCCAAACTTTAAATGTTTATCGAAATATTTTGCACAAATTTACAGAGCCCAGTATGGAGCCGTGTCAGGAGCCGGTAAGATGTGAAACGACCGAGGGTTCTTCTATTGAATTTATCGGCTATCTGATTCCACTGTACGAGCAAAATGACTGCACAGTCTGATTCGCAAGGCATCAATGAAAAAAAGAGTGTCGGGCTTTTTCGATATTCTGATTGGTTGTCTAGATATCCACATCTAAAGTTGGAGTAGCTAAAAATGTGCGAGATGTATTGCGTAAAGGAACGCCACGCGAAAAATATGTTAAATATCAAGATTTCCCGACACACTTTGGTTTATTATTATCTCCGAAATGTTCTGGCGAAATTTCCCGAAAATCCGTCGAATCTGCATACCCTATAAATTCGCTCAAAGTGGATGTATTCCTCCTAAAATCATATGCGAGATTTTCGCTAGTAAAGGTTCCTAAT
>BLAZ01001482.1:441019-446019 GCA_014633955.1 Acropora tenuis
CAAACATCACGCAATTGACTTCGTTCTCATGTATCATTTCTGTTCACTTGTCTTGTGCTTGATTGCTCAGCAACTATTCCTAGCTATCTCTTACCCATGTAAGCCAAACTAGGCATGAATGATGTCGTTGCTCACGTTGGAAGTATATTTACTGTAAATAAATTTGTGCCGCCTGTAACTTGTGCTGGAATAAATGTTATAAATGCAAGTGGAGGAGGAAAAGGGCAAAATACGTTTTACTTTCCACTGTGATCTTGTTAAAGGTTTAATTTTTGTGTGTACAGCACCCGTAAAATAGGCCAAAAGGGATCTAAGATCACGGTGTTTTGGCATACATCCTTGTAAAGGACTCTGCCAAGGATTGGGTCTCCTGAATATAACTGCATACAGCGAAATTCTAGTTTCTAAAGGTGCTGCGTCGTTGGTAGAGTGAAACATGAAAGTTTTGGTTTTATCAAAGGAGTTATAAAGGTGGAATTACAACCGTGAAGAAATTGCAAAGCTGACGTTTTGAGAGTAAGCCCTTCGTTAGAGCATAGTGAGCTTTAATGCAGCTCAAAACGTCAGCTTTCCAAATATTTCACGGTGGTAATTCGGCCTTTAACAAGTCGTTTAATAAAAATGCATTTTTCAAATTTACATATATAATAAAATTAACTATAATTTAAGTCAGAGAGGGAAACAAAACAACAGAGAGTGGTAGCGATGCTGTCATGTAAAAATCCTCTGTAAACAGAAATCGCGGTGCTGTTTTCTAAAAACCAGCACTTATGCATAGCTAGTCAAAAGCCTCTAATTCGACCCTTATCTTTAAAACTTTCTTGTGATCCAGTCTCTCGTTCTTTACTAAGTAAAACTCCTCACAAATATTCTTTTATTCAAAAATAAATTGCTTAAAATTAATTACATATTAAAAAAACAAACCTTAAAAATAGATTATGATCTTGATAACTTTTGCACTCATTTAACAAAAAAAAAAAAACAAAACAAAACAAAACAAAAAAAAAAAAACAAAAACAAAACTTGGAATAGCCTTCAAAAACTCTCGTGTGCTGAGTACGTTTCACTTTGACAGGCAGCCGCGCCACTTCAGGCGATCGATACAATCTCCATAGCGTATACATAAAAACTCCAATTGACTTGCGGGTTTTAACTCTGCAGAAATTATGTGACTGTTGCTCCAGTTGATTGCAGTGAACGAATCCAAATGGTACGATTAAGCATGCTAATGGACAATATAATTTCAATTTGGGAAGGATACTCTAACAAAAGCTATTTTCGTACCAAACTTGGCAAAAGTATCTTTCATCTCACATGTCACGTGTTTCATCGACGGCATAACAGATCTTTCAGCCAAACGCACGCCTTATGAGTGCTGAAATTGTTATTTACTCCAGTCTTGGTCGAATACTCTGAAAGGTGATCAGCAATGAAAACGATGTGGCAGAAACAAGTTTACTCCATGATCAGAAACATCGTTGCATTAACTTTCATTATCGCAGGGTGTTCTGGTAAGTTAAAACTAAGAATGCACTATGGACAAACACGGTCTTGAAAGAATATGATGGTCACGCAATGTAATCGGGATTCCACAACTCGCAAGACTTATGATTTTTAACTCTGGAATCCATGCCTTTCAAATCAGGAATCGAGCTGTCAGATTCTAAACCCCCTTTAAAAATCTGGAATCCGAGGTCCTAGGGGCCGGAGCCAGAATCTACTAGGGAATACAAAATCCACGGCGTTCAAGTAAGTAATCCAAGAATGCTTTTCTATGAAATTGTAAGACTTGATGCTGTGCCAAACAATCTTGCAAGAGTTTTCACGATTCTTTCTAAGTGAATTTAAATTTTATTTTGCAAGTCTCATCCACGCTTCTTTTCATTGTTTTAATTACACTTTTCACGAGAACTTAGCGGAGGGTCGAAGTTGGGAAACGAGCAGATTGTTGTGTCAGAAATCGTCTCAAGGCAATATAATCTCGTGTATATTGAAGAGGAGGAGGAGCGGATATTCGTAAAAAAATATTATCAAAAAACTCACAGCAGCAGAATATTTCATTGGCTTAAAGAAGGACAATGGAGAATGGAAATGGTTGAGCAATCAAACAACGGTCTATTCATCTCGAGGAAAATTTCCGTGGGCTAAAGGTCAACCCAGTCAGCCGAAACAAGAGGTTTATTGTGCAGCCATTTACGGTAAATATAGGAGCAATTTAGGACGGTTTGATGACTTGCCGTGCCGTCTTCCCACGAAGAGCTCTGGGCATATATGCCAAAGGGCTGTGTCATGTACCAAACATGAAGGAGGTAGGAAATTGTTTGTAGAGGAATCTGTTTTAAAAATCCAAGAACACACATTTTCTGTGTTTTCTCTCAGTTAATCAATTATCAAATATTCAGCAATTATTCTACGAGGGCGCGCTGAGTATGAAATGATATATAACCAACGAGGCGCGTAGCGTCGAGTTGGTTATGATAATTTCACATCCATTAAAACCCTACGACACATAATTGAAAATCAAAGGAAAAAAGTGAAAGAAACCAACGCAGCTTTAGAGAAAACCGAAAGAAATAAATTATATTCCATCAAATGCTTTAATCAAAAAGGGGTGCGAAAACCTTTTGATGTGTTGCAGCGTTTCTGATCAAAGTTGAATCAATTTAATGAAACTAACCGAGGACAACGTAAAGGCTTCACTGTTGAAAAAGCGCCGAATTAATCGACTATGAACTGTTGCAAATGAACAGTGGTCTCGTAAATTTTTTTTCAAACATTGCTTAACCGGATGAAAGAGTTTCCAAAGACTTCACGTAGATGTATAAGCCACAGAAAGCGAGTTTTCAAACATCGGTGTCATGTGCAAATTCAACCAAAATGAAGACACATTTTCAGTTTTTTTTTATGAACTGGACCATTACTTTATCGAAAATGATGAGAAACAACATGCTTGAGGAATAAGTAATGGAAAGAAAAATCCAGGTTATAATTCAAAAAATAGCTTCTTGAAATTTGGCGATGCGTGGCAGCGGAACAGAATAACAACAACAACGTGACAACGAAAACAGCGACTCTTCTCATTTTTGCTAATTTATCCTAATTGTAAGAATTCAAAGATTGAAGTCCGAAGCTGAGTCAAGTGCAGATAAAAAACAAATGTTCAATGTGTCAGTTGTACAGTTTTTAATAAACATTGTCAATTTAAGTTAAAGTTTATAAAGTTTAACTCTTGCGGTAGGTCGTAAATGAAAGTAAGTTTCACTAGAGGCTGAACATCTTCAGCACAAACGGAACATTTTCTCTGGTCTACGAGAAAAACTTTTTGATCACGATGATAGCACTGACCTTTGCCATTCTAAAACACTCACTGCAATGAAGAGGTGAATTCCATTTGGATTTTGGCCCAGTGCAAGAATTTTTACTCGTTAATTCCACTGTTACACGATTTTTTTTTTGTTAATGGCCGCCGGTTTTATCCAGTTTTCTTCATTTGCTGATGCGTTCATTTACCATATTTGCTAGTGAAGGTATATGAGCTGATAACCTGTGTCCGGCGCACCAATAAAAATGCTGGAAATCTGATATTCGTTGTACAGTTTTTAATAAACAGTGTTAATAGTGTGGAGTATGACGAAAGAGGACGACCAAATCCCCACTCCTTCCTCTCCTACCACACAAACCAAAATTACTTTGGACGAGATGCTACAAAGTTATAACTATTGAAAACGTGGAAGGGAAAAGGAGGCAGGTAAATCTGTCCTTCCAGAATTGTCAAAAATTTAAAGTGGGTAGCTAATTATAATTCAAAAGAGTTCTCCTTGAGTTGTAATTGATGGGCTTGTTTTGCTCATGTTTTGTTTATTGGTTGTTTTTGTTAGAGGCAATGTAACTTAATGTGAAGACAGCAAAGAAAGTGAAACTGGAGTGATGTCCATTGCTTTTACATCCCCTAATGACACATCTGTTGTTCAAGTGTTGCACTGAGTAAATCACTCGTCTCCAAGGGGTGGTGTAATGTTTCTCATACTATATTATCACCTAAAAAGTCCCAGACATAGATTTGCAGTTGGTTGAGTCGTTTCACGTGTATTTTATTGTTTCTTTATCTGGACGTTCCCTTCGTTTTTTTCAATTTTAAATTCTCATTACTAATGTAAAAGACCTAACTTGTGTCGTCAAAACGTGTTTTTGTGTACAAAGGGACGGGCTTTCAGAAAAAAAAAAAAAACAACAACAAAAAACAACCCAAGTTAATTCACTCCACTCGACAACAATAATGTCATCTCAAGGCCAGCCGAGTACATATTACACAACTAAAATTGAATCGGCTGCTTCAAGCATGACAACCGTATAAAGTGATACGGGCATGAAAAAACGACACACGCAGTACTGTTAAATGCAAAGTGATCAGAGTTTGAACCAACAATACACCCACAACCGTAACAAATTTAAATTCATAGTTAAATAGATCTGATGATTTAAACTGAAAAATTTCCGTTAAATTCCACCTGACTTATACCCACTAGATCCCCACGGCCTTAAATTGCAGCGGCAAAGGTTGTCTTCTACAATAATCATAATTGCTTCGAGAGCCGTACTATTAGTTATCTACAGTTCTTCAGTGGGAAGATGATTGAGAAATTACAAGGATTAGAAACCGATAGTCCAAGACACCAGTGAAAACTGTCGTCTTGTTTTTGCTCTTTGAACTGGAAATTCCCTATCATGTGTCATCCTCTCCACCTTCCCTTAAAAAACAAGCTACGTCCGACTTACAAAACAACCAATACAGAATATTTGCGCCTCAAGTTGAGGCAAAAAATATCTCCACAGTATTTGAAATTTGACCTCTGCGATACGAGTGCATTGTTCTACCAGTTGAGCAATCAGGTCAACTGGGAGCTAAATCATGGTATGGGTGCATCTTAACCTGTGCATGATGAAAATCATTACATAATGTATACAATTCTAATACCTAAACCACTGAGTGAAGCATAAAG
>BLAZ01001482.1:473850-476350 GCA_014633955.1 Acropora tenuis
GGTCATATAATGTTTGTCAAGTTATATTGAAATCCCAGGCCATTCAATCTTTTTGCATCTATTTTATTGTTTCTTTATGCGGACGTACCCGTCGTCTTTTCAATTGTAGTTTCTCAGTGCTAGTGTAAAAAAAACCTACAGTGCGTGGTGAAAACATGCTTTTGTGCACACAGGGCCGAGCTTGAACAAAAAACCATCACAAGTGACTCCAGTTCTACCACTTGAGCGATCAGGTCAACTGGAAGCCCGATCATGGTGTAGGTGCTCGTAACCCGTATATGATGGGAATAAGTGCATAATGTGTGACACTCTAATACTTTTTAATCTGCGGTTTAAAAACAGCAGATTAAACCATAAATGCGAAATGATATCATCGCAGTTATGAGCGCTTGTGTGGTCAAAATAGGGTTACCTATGTAATGGAATCCGGATTCGGAACCCATGAATTTCTCGCTTTTGGACTCCGGAATCCTAAGGCTTTGGAATCCGGAATCCAGCTCCAGGAATCCTGAATTTACCTAGCGAATGGAATACGGAATCCAGCTCACTGAAGATCCACTCCCGATGGTATTTTCCAGCAAAATTTAAGGCGATCCACTCGCACGAAGGAATAGTCATCTAAGGCAAGCCTCCTTAAGGTATAGACCTGAAAGTCACGACACGATAACGGCGTATCAAAGGAACAGTTAACAAGGAGCTCCATATTAAAGGTGAAGGTCACGGGCCCTTGATAATTAATGAGGGGCATCGATCTCCTGCATTCCAGTGACACGTTACCACTTAGCTTTGAGAGGTTTATTGTTTGACCTTTTTTTTTTTTTATCTACCACTCGAAGTGCCACGGGAAAACACAAAAAGAGAAGAAAAGACCTAGACTCGGAAATTAAGGTACTTGTAATGCTGTGTTGTGTGTTGTGACTGATAGATTTAAACGTGTCAAAGATAAAACTGCATGAGGCGTTATTTACTAGCCTTTTTTACATGATTTTCATTTCAGGAGTCTGAGAAGGAAGGTGAGCAAAAGTTCAAGGCTTGTGTTCTTTTAATTTTTTGTGGATTGTGAAATCTTTTCTTGTTTGCGTCTCTGTGGACTGTCCAGTACTTGTAGGTCGACTTGAAGTCTATTGACTGTACTAAACGTGACGGGAAGCATCGACAAGCAGGTGATTTATTTTTTTCTCAACAATTTTTCTCAATAATCTTAATTGAATGTAATATGAAATTTAAGCTATCCCTGGCGAAAATATCGTATTGATCTGTATGCAGGGGCGCTGTATAAGCTTAGTTGTAAAACTCTTTAAAGGAGCAAACGCGTGAGAAACGCGCGCAGTCTCTCTCTATCTCGTTTTAGTGATCAGTTGTCAAAGTTATGTAATCGTAAGGAGATGTCACACGTTTTTATGAACTAAGAGCTGTAGGTTAATGCACTGGATAAAGATAGCACCCGAATTCTGTTAGTGGTCACCCTTGTCTTGGACGTCGGTTGTTAAGAAGACATTGCGTGACAAATGATTGTAGGCGTACACTCGCGGACGTTGTAAAGTGAAGTAATTTTTTTTAGTGGGAGAGTGAAACATGAAAACGTCATTGGCTCTGACGAAGGGCTAACGCTCGAAACGTCAGCTTTCCAACTTTTCAAGGTGGTAATTCGACCATTATCAACTCTTATATGATAAAACCAAATTTTCAGATCTACATATACTGAATAACATGATAATAATGCTCCAAACAGGCAAAGACACGAGTGAGTGTCTTATCCGTATATTTTAATCCATTGATACATTTATTGGGATTTGACACCTTCATTCAAGCCAAGCTGATTCGGAGGGAAATAATCGAGAGCACGTCATACAAACACAAGATAGATGGCAGAGCGCTTGCACCTGCTTGAGAATTCTCCCAAACTCCGCGAGGTTTTGTGTGAACAGGTGCAAAATCTCGATCATAGATGTATCCATTACTTTCATTCAAATCAGAGAGGCAAACCAAACAAGAGAGTGTGGTAGCGACATTGCGATATGAAAATCCTCAGTACATACTAATCGTAGTGCTGTTTTCTAAAACTATCACTTTTGCATAGCTAGTCACAAGCCTCTAACTCGCCTGTTACCTTTCGTTAAACTTTTTTGTTATCCAGCAATGCGTTCCTTACTCAGTGATACTCCTCACAAATATTCTTTCATTTAAAAATAAATTGCTGAATTTAATTACATATTCAAAAAACTGACCTTAAAAATAGATTGTGATCTTCATAACTTTTACGTTTGACCAAAACAAAATTGAAATAGTAAGAACTCTTATGTGCTGAATACCTTTCACCTTGACAAGCAACCACGCCCCTTCAGACGGTACAATCTCCACAGCGTATACAATAAAACTCCAATTGATGTTTGATTTAAAGTACGTGTGAAAACTCTGCAATTGCTCGAGTTGAATGCGGTGAACGAATCCAAACTGTTCAATCAAGCATGCTGACGAACAATTTTCATTTTGTTGAGTA
>BLAZ01001482.1:558311-570811 GCA_014633955.1 Acropora tenuis
AATTCACCCCAGGTTACCGAATGCGAAACATCTGCTTCTCGGGCGTAAAGTTGGGAATGCGCAAAACGTGCACGATACAACGTGTGGTCAGGAGCTATGAGTACTTTTGAAGCCGTAGCAAAGGGATCGAGATCTGCGACACCGGTGGAGTGCGCTACCAGTTGAGCTTTCGCGCAAATTGGGCCTTTTAATTAACCAAAGTTACGAAAAGCTGTGGAAAAAAAATGTCAGTTTTTCCACCAAATTGTATCCTATTGACACCATTTTTAGCGGAGGTTAGTTCTTTCTCCTTTGTGCTTTTGACAGTCTCAGATAGTGTTTAACCGTGATGTGCTCACGTGTTTCCACACTACAAGACCCAGAGATGCTCTTTTGAACAAGAGAGAAAAGCTCGCACCAGTTCTTCACAGTTTGTCTCAGCTGGTGACGTCATCCTTGGCACAACATCAGCATCAGACATTGGAAGCCTTGTTGACGATTGAGGTACATGAGCGTGATGTGTTGGACTCAATGATTGCAAACCAAGTGTACCAACAGGAGGATTTTCAGTGGACCAGGTAAAAGGTGTATGTGCTTGACACGCTATTGGACTGCATTTGACCTTGTTTCGTTTCTACATCTAGATTTCAAAATCAAAACATAATTCATAAACTTTAAATCCCTGCGAGCCTTTGCAACGTGGCCAGCGGTGGCAATTTTAATGAAACGGCTGCTTTAAAACTTATTGACATCCCTGTTGTGTTGTCGTACGATATTGTTTCATTGGCTCTGACCAAGAGCTAATGCTGAAAATTTCAGGTTTGTAATCGGTAATAAATATGTTATTCTTAAATAATTTTAAAAAAATTATTAAATTATTACATATGTAATTAATCTTTTAATTTCATGATTAATTAAATTATCAATAATTACAAATTATTAAATATATTGAATTAGTTAATGAGTATTAATTATTTAATAATTATTTATTATTAATTATATAATTAAATAATAATTTGTGGTGATAATGTAACCTTTAGCAACTCCTATGATGACAAGTTTTCGTGTTTCCTCGCCATCACCGCTTCACAGTTTAGAAACATAATACTTCATTTGACTCACTCACTGTCTGATTAACCGACCTTACTGACTGACTGGCTGAAAGTCTGACTGCCTGGATGAGTAACCGACTGACTGACTAAGCATTCATTGAGTAACAGATTGATCGCTGCTGCCCGTAATATCACTGGTTGACTCACTTGCAGGAGGGGAAACTTCACGCGGGTTAATTGCTATTCTGGCAAAGTGATATTTTAACTAACTTCCTTTATAGGCAACTGCGATACGAATGGAACGATGAACGACAGGCCTGCTTGGTGCGTCACAGTAATGCTGTGTTTGAGTATGGTTATGAATACCTGGGCTGTCATACTCGACTTGTGATCACCCCTCTAACAGATCGATGCTTTCTGACCTTGACGGGAGCTCTTAATCTTCATCTGAATGGTGCGCCATCAGGGCCTGCGGGTACCGGCAAAACAGAGACTGTTAAAGACCTTGCAAAGGTATTAGAGAATACGACGGACCGGGGTACATATGCTGAAAGTAATTCTATGTTTTACGGCATGAAAAAAGAATTTCTTTTAAGAGGGGAGCGCGCAATGGTTAAGGACCAATAAACCTGGGACCCTCTTAGCCGTTCCACATGCCGTCATGAATTGCGTCATGTGTGCCTCATTAGAGTGCCCTTTTCTGAAATGGAAAGAGAAAATTGGTTTAATCCTCAGAAAACCTAAAAGGCTTGGATGATTTTTTTTAACCTTTTGTTTTCAAACGTGTCCGCGTCTTACACTTTAATTCTCACGCTTCGGTTTATTTCATCTCCTACTCCCAATTCTGTGTTTTTATTTACCGTTCATGTTATTTTTTTTACATTTGATAACTATACCCTAAATATGTGTATACTATTTAAATCTGAAGAGTTGCCCGAAACCACTCGGTTTTCCTATCTCATGCTTGTCGTATGACCATGGGATCAAAGCGTTTCTTTTTTGCTTAGTATCTTAGTATACTTAATGAGATGTTGATGATCGTAATGATAATGACAATAATAATAGTAACAATAATAATAAACAGTAATAATGTGATAATCATAATAGTAATAATAATAATAATAATAATAATAATAATAGTAATAATAATAATAGATCAGGGGCAAACTAACATATAGCATCTTACGGTTCTCGTTTACTGTCAGGCCATGGGCAAGCAGTGTTTGGTGTTTAACTGTTCTGAAGGACTTGATTACAAGGTATTACCAGTTGAAATTCTAGGACCAGTTGTCCGAAGATTGGATAGCGCTACCCACCATAAAAATCACTATCCAGCAGTGAGCGCTATGAAAACTCGTTACTTTATCAAGTTTATAGTGCTATTTCTACTTTGAGCAACTGGGGCCTGGACTATTGCATTTATGGTGAATTGTTGTGTCCTGGTCGTTTTGGGATCAGTTTAAAGTAATAATGACTTAAATTAAAACGAGCGGTTCATCCTATGTTTTCACCCACTTGTATTACTTTTTAAAATTTGAGTGCTTAGATAATTTTCTTCTCGGGCCAATTAATAGCAGATAATGTAGTTCCAATTGTGCGTTAATTGAACATTTTGAGTATTGCAATCAAGAGCTTTTAATTGCAGTAATGTAACTTAAAGAAAATGCTATGCAATTGTTATGCATTGCAATCGATCAGTGGCTCTGCATTGCAATTGCATATGGTGGCAAATGCAACTTCGTATCAACTTCCAATGCAATCAAAATTCAGATAATAAGGTAATCTAAGTTTCGAATGTTTGGCAGATGATGGGCAAGTTTTTCTCAGGGCTGGCCCAATCTGGATCGTGGTTTTGCTTTGACGAGCTGAATCGCATTGATGTTGAAGTATTATCAGTTATTGCTCAGCAACTTCATAGCATTAAAACAGCGAAAGACAACCGTGTTACCAGGTGAGACAGAACTCAGTGGAACAATGGTTCTTTTAAATATTGGGTGATCCTTTCTTGAAAGTTCGGAAACTAAAGGACAGCAACTTTTTTTTCTGTGCTCAAAATGATTCTGATAATTTTAAGCTTGTGCCCGAAGATGACTCGTTTCTCTGATGAAGCTGGCGTATGGTAAGTGTTAGTTATTAAGGTCGTGTTATGCTGCGTTTGGTTGATTGAGTTTTTTTTCGTATTGTGTGGGGGAGGGGTGGAAATTCGTTGTGGCTGGTTTTTAATTGTGCAATTAGCTAGAAAATTCTGAGAGTGACAGGCAACGTCATCTCTTGATTTGGCCCGCTGTTTTCCAACTGGTCGAGTGTTGCTGCAGTTGCTGGTTACAACTTTCCCTAGGAAATACCGCGGTTGGTTAAACGATGTCCTATTGAGACTGTGTCAGCTCGAACTGATTCTGCGACCTGTGTTCTTCTTCAAACCAACTTGGACAATGTAACTTTTTTTTTAACCTTTTTTTCTCTAAGTAACTAATATGTTGTTTAAACATTCCTCCTGACAGATTTTTGTTTGAGGGAAGGGACATTAAGATCAATCCTAACTGTGGAGTGTTTATCACAATGAACCCTGGGTAAGCGCTTTTTGATTGGATAGCTGAGGTATAATATCAAACTTTTGTCTAAACTATAGGTCTTCACGGTTTAGCAAGGAGCTCAATTGCTATTTTGAATAGGTGTATTTTGTTATAGCAGTCGCTCGATTCAAGGCCTTTACTTTTTCTCGCAGGAAACAACTCTGCGAAATATGAAAATGAATTAGGAAAGCACTAAAGGAGAGAGCTAGACTTGACTGTTTGACAAAACGTTCTATCATGAAATTGTTTTTTCTGTCTATTTATTTTATTTTATTTTTTTTTTCAGTTATGCCGGTCGAGTTGAGCTACCTGACAATTTGAAGTCTTTATTCCGCCCCGTGGCCATGATGGTTCCAGACTACGCTTTGATCGCTGAGATCATCTTGATTTCTGAGGGTTTCACTGCGGCAGCTTTGTTATCAAGAAAGGTTGTTAACTTGTATCAACTGGCAAGCAAACAGCTCTCCCAACAGGTAACCTGCTCAAATCATTTCTCTGTCTCTGACTCCTGCTTTTCCCTAAACTATCCGATGATGAATTGACATCTATAGGAGCAGAGGGCTGATGGTCTTTACGTTGGACTCCAGGGCCAAGGTTATCATAAGGGCCGAGTTCTTTGAAGCAGGGCTGGCGCTAAACTGGGTTGAATAACATGGCAACCTAAAGGTTTTGATTCCACTTAAGCTGGGATTAACGCTAACCCTACCGCAATGTCCTCAGCCTATGGTCAACGGTAATTCGGGATTAAACGGCAATCGAGGTTTGAATTTTGCTGACCTAAAACGCCCTTGCCGTGCAATTTTAAACTTGACAGAAAATGAAAGTCTGGTTGAAAACCCAAGAACCATAATCCGTATGAAAATCTTCTTGGGTTTGTTAGTCATTGGTTTCTGCTAATCCTGGATTAATTTTGTAAGAGTTTGAACAACTGGACCCAGTTTATAGCAGGCCAAACTCGTTATGCAGAAATGCATTATCACGGCAACTAAATTTAAGACACTGCGGCTACTTCGTCAGATATGAAGTCTTCAGAATGCACAAAATATGGGGAAGGTATTCCCCTTCATTTTACGCTGCAACGTTTTCTTGGGCGTTGCATCCGAAAGACATCTAAAGACCAAAGATTTCACGGTCAGTGACTGTCATGTCTGGCGTCGTATCGTTACCGTTTTCTTAATTACGGACCCGAATTTAGTGTCCCATTCACAACGCTGCAAGAATTCTAAACTTGTTTCGCTTCGGCATATAATATCCGCCATTTTGTATCTTTCCCTTAGTGCCTTGGACGATATATCAGTTCCTTCTCGTTATTTTAGCATGAAAGATTTTGAAAACGTTTTGGTGTGTAGTGTTAAGAAGGAAAAATGTATTATCTGCCACAAATCTATCCAAAAAAAATACCTTTATTTCATCATATTTCTTGAGATTGATGTTATTTTCTCAGAACAAACTTAAATTTCCCCTTTTAAACTTCTGTAAATTTTTCTTTGCTCCTAAATAGGATCACTATGACTTTGGCTTGCGTGCTATCAAGTCAATTCTTTTAATGGCGGGACAACACAGAAGAGGTTCTAGGTAACAGGCCGCATTGGAATTTGCTCCTCCGCCAGAAGTTAATGATATTACCAACGTTGATTACAACTTTTTGATGTTTTGTAGTCTCGACATGGAATCTGACAACATAGAGGAGGAGGAGTCTCGTCTCGTTATTAATGCAGTAAAAGACGCCAACATTCCAAAGTTCATCGCAGAAGACATTCCTTTGTTTAAGAGTATCCTAGCAGATCTGTTTCCTGGTATGGACCCTCCTGGTGCAGACAACAAGTTACTTAAGGTAAGTGCATTCTGGAGTTGTTGCAGCCGCCATCATCTTCATCATCATCATCATCATCATCATCATCATCACCATCATTATTATCATCGTCATCATCATCATCATCATCGTCATTATCATCATGGACATTATCATCATCGTCGTCGTCGTCATCATCATCAGCTTCATTATCATTGTCATCATCGTCATCTTCCTTATCATCGACTTCATCATCATCGTTGTCGGCGTCATCATCGGTATCTTCGTCGTCTTCATCATCAGCACCATCACCGGCATCAGCCTCATCATCACCATATCATCGTCATCATATTCACCATGGTCCTGCGCTACATGTGGCAGCAATGTGGCGGAGAACTTACTCGTCCACGTATTCGAGTTTGACTTTGGTAGCTAGTAGAAATATGCAAAGCTCATGCATGGAGAACGAAATGAAAGAAGAACTCTCTTTTTTTCCATTTCTTGCCTTTAGCAGCTACCAAGAAAACTCTCGAAAAGAAGTAACATGATTTTTAAGTTTTGATAGCGAGTAGCTAGTTGAAGTTTAATCTTTAGTCCAAACGCAAAATGTCAATCTCACAATCATCGCCAGTACTTACCCATCAACATTAGACATCACTCGAATGTCGGGCCACAGCATCGGGAATGTTGAATTACCATGTTAGTGGACTATATTAACCATCTCTCATGGGAAGAACCTTAAGCCACTGATAATAAGAGATAACAGAAGACAGCAGTTGTTATTGTTCTGTACCATTTGAATAACTGTTATCGGCGGGAAAGATATTATTATCCAGAATTTAATGGTGGTTTTCTGCGAAATCAGCACCGCTAAAATGCGATTTCCTTGCCGAAAATTCTAGTTCCAAGTAATTGGTCCAAACTGTTACGTGATTCCTTCGTGTTGACAGAAAGCTGCCAGGTCTGCGTTAGGCGAATTGTCTATCCAGTACTGGCCCAAGCAGGTCGATAAAGTGATTCAGCTCCACAATACTTTGCAAGTGCGCCATGGTGTTATGCTTGTGGGACCCGCTGGTGGCGGGAAAACCACCACACGTCAAATCTTAAAGCGAGCGATAGTTGCCTTGCCAACCGTTCAAGCGCGAGAACAGCAGCAGCAACAGCAATATCTGGGAACTACAGAAGACACGGATGAGGCTGGGTCTTCAAAGACAGGCAAGCCTTTCCTGGTGAGTGTCTTACTGTAGTAGTAAGCGTCTTAGTTTTCGTGCCACAAAGGCAGCTGCCAAACACTGCTGCCCCGTGGATCATAACAGTGGGGTGTTGCATGGCGTATTATTCTTTTAGTGTTGTTTAAGGCCCAACATAGTGTCTGTGTTGTTGTCATTTTTTGCTTTTTCCTTTCTTTTGCATTATGTTTTGTTTCGTTTACTTACATTTATATACTACTACTACATCACACTTGTGGGTTGTTGTTGGAATCGACGCTTGGTTTACCGTTAAATGATTGAAAGTAGCTCTGAGATTCCTTTTTAACCATTTTAGGACCTTGAGTGTGACAAGCGGATTTTGTTCTCAATCCATGGCAAAGAAAGTATTTGTTGATTTTAGAACAAAATGGCTGACAACTTGAAGTGATGCTGTTAGTTTTGAATAAAAACTTTCTAGCAGTCAAAAAGGGTATAGTAGCCGAGCTATGTACGGTTACCACCCCTATTGTGGTTTTCAGGGAGGTCCGGGCATACGATCGAATTGGAATTTGGAAATGTTGATTTTTGAGGAGAGGGGAAAATCGGAGAACCCGGAGAAAAACCTCTCGGAGCAGAGTAAAGCACCAACAACCAACTTAACCCACTGGTGGCCACGAGTCCTAAATCGAATCCGAGCCACATAGGTGGAAGGTGAGTGCAATCACCATTACGCCATCCGTGCTCCCGACCCCTATTTACCAAAATTTCTACATGCAATATTTTTACTGTGACACCATACCAACAAGCCAGCCCGGGCAGCCTGGCTGATATAAAGAGGCTGGAGTATTGACGCACGAACTAGCAGCCGTGCAGTATTTCTGATGATGAGATTCTGTTTCTGTACAGGGAACCGTGAAGACTAAGCGTGGCTCAGTACATGTGTCTACTCTCAATCCCAAATGCGTGACAGTGGGTGAGTTGTATGGTGAATTCAACCCCACTACTATGGAATGGAAGGACGGTTTACTCTCACATATATACCGCAAATACGCCAAAGTCAACAGAGGGGTAATGCGTGGCCCGAGACGCAAGTCAAGCGCCTCTTTGCCTAATGCACAGAGGACCTCTTCGGCCAAATCTTTTGCCATGTCGGCAACAAGCCTGGAAGAAAACAGCGAAGGTGAGGCGAGGCGATTAATCACACGGTACGCGGATAAGCTTACTTTAAAATTTCTTCAGTAGAGTCCTATCTAGAAGAGGAAAGAAGTGTTAGGAAATTTTTAGTGCCAGTAAATGTAAGGCAGTTAGAAAAGCCGTTTTACTCGTAGCCACATATATTTCAGTTGCTTGTGAAAGTTTATACCTTGGAGAGCAGCTGTTTACTTTGCAAGGAAGTGTTTTTTGCCGTTGTATTTCTTGCGCCACTCACGTTTCAGGCGACATCAACTTGAATTTCTCAGGTTACTCCAGTTTTGTGTCTGTTCCAAGTCGTATGGTTGGCGTGTGTGGATAACTCGGAAGAGCTTCTGAGAGATTGACACTATGAGACAAATGCAGGCTATTTGCCTGATGCCGGGTCCTTCACTCAAAATGCTCTGTTAGTAGGAAATATTTGGCGCGAAAAAACTTATTGTTGTCAATATGCCACCTTTTCTCGCAACAATATGCAGCTGTTGAAACAGAGACTTCGACAGAGGAAGGCAGCAGCACAAACAAGGAAGATGCTCCAATGCACTGGCAATGGATTGTGATGGATGGACCAGTTGATACGCTTTGGATTGAAAACCTTAACACTGTTTTGGATGACACTAAGGTGCAGTATTCATTTGCTTTCATTTAAATACTTCAATTTTTTGTAAACTAAAGGTATAAGTTTTCTCACGGTGTAACTGAAATCACAGTCGAACCCTCTCGCAGGGCGACTATAATTATTATTAACAGTATCTTTTTTTGTTTTGTTTGTTTTTTTTTTTAAGTGCACCTTTATCCACAGAAACTCATAATGCACTTGTTTTCTTTTCTGGAGACTCGTGTGGTTCACCAACAACTTTATCCTTTTATAAATGCTGATATTATATGAAAATAAGCCAAGGTATTCTGAGCACAGTTTTGTTTTGCTGGTAATTATTGAAAAGTGAGGGATTTCTGTTCCTTTGTTCAAGGTAAAAGTAAAACCAAAACTGGACGGAAATTCATTCTTTCAGACAAATCGTTTCCCCTGTCCATAGAATTGAACTCCTTTAGTTGATGTTTCTTGTCAAGAGCCTCCACCCAATGCCCCATTCCCCTTTTCAATGTTGACCTCATAGGATAGGTTGATGCACCAGAAAAGCAACATTATACGGAGGTCTTGGCGTGGAGCAATGTGGAGGTCTGCTGTGTATGCAGTATTCAAGTATTCAAGTGTCCGACCCAATACTTTTCACCTAGATTGTAGCCCTGAAAAGTGGACTAAACAAGTTCATTAAGTTTAACGTGATCGTCGCAGTTACGAGCGCTACTTAAGCGTAGCGAAAGTAAGGCTTGAATTTTTTCAGCCCTTCTTTTTCGCTACCTTTTCGCCACTCATAACTTTTATGATCGCTTCGCAGTTATAGTGACTTTCGTATATTCTACACAGGATTAAGTCCACTATGAAAGCTGAGTGGAATATTTGTCAATGTTTCATACATTAAAAACAAGCTTAAAGATTCGTTCAAACACTATATAAATTTAAGTTATGTCTCTTAACTCGTACCCTATGCGAATATATAGGAAATGAATTGTTGTGGGCAGGTTTATGCAAATGAATGGTCCCTGCGTTAGCACGAACATCGGGATCTGGGAATAGGTTTAAAATTCCATAAAGCCTGACATTTCATTGTTGGAACAAAATGGTGTTCGAGTCATGACGTGGACGACTCCAAATGTTTCGCTAAAAAAGCCAGGCTGCCAAATGCATGCTTAACATTTGTGAAGATATTTGCGTTAAGTTAGGGATCAGCTTTATGGACTTTTATGTGGACAAAGGAAACAAATTGAAGTAATGAATTAGTCATAGTATGGACTAGATTTTGATTTTTTTTGTATCAGGTTCTTTGCCTCGCCAATGGAGAGCGAATTGATCTGGGACATGGAATGAGGATCTTGTTTGAGGTGGACAACCTTGCTATGGCTTCGCCTGCTACTGTCAGTCGTTGCGGAATGGTCTACATGGTAAAGATAAACGATTTCACTGTTGTAGTTCTTGAATTGTTTTCCAGGGGGGACTCAGAGGCGACCTTCCGATTTCTTGTGTATTGCCTCTGCTAATATCAGAGTTACGGATATTATCTGTTGTATCATCTCATTAGTCGTAAAGTAAAACTAGTTAAAAAATGTTAATAGTGAAATTGTGCTTAGCACATACATGGCATTTAAATAACCACGTAAACTTAACGTGGCAGCAAAATTATTTTCCAACGGAGGGACTATTTGAAAAGAATCGAACTCTACAAATTGCTAGCACTATATCTTGCAGGCTTTAACATTATAGTATAGCATTTTCTTGGACACTAAACGTAGGATGCGTCCTAATAGATTCATTAACTTTTATTTTTTTTGGTGGTGTTATGGCTGTTTGCTACTAAATCTATGAAATACATTGGCGAAAGAAAAAAAACAACAACAAAAAAGAAAAAAAAAAACCAGAAAATTTCGACCGAGGCGAGGGTCTCGGTTATAGTTTGGTAATGTGACCGCTTCTCTGTTTCGTAAAGCCATAGTTTGAAAATTTATGTCTGGGTGATCCAAAACAATACAGACTAACTATAGTTAAACCATGAACATCGGCGCTTACGTGTACCGCGGATGTAACCAATGTCAGCACCAGTAAGACTTGTCTTCTTCGGCGTTGTGCACCCGTTAAAATTCTCAGCTTATTTCTTATTCTTATTGCTCGCAAAAAAAAGAAATAAGAAGAAAAAACTAGACACACTTTACGTCGGTCAACCATGTTGAGATTTCAAGGATCAACAATACGGGCCGTCACGAACTTCTTTTAATTCTGACGTAATCCATAGGCCAATTACTAACTGTAGTTAATAGCGTGGTGTGAACGCCAAGTCAACCGAAAGAACTTACTACAGTTAGGCATGACGTCACGTAACTTGAGACTAACTTAAGGAAAACCTTAGTTTCGTCGTAGATGTGACCGCAACCAGAGTTAGTGTTTGAAGTAAATCACTCACTTCCGGTTGCCTTCTTCTACTGAAAAAATGGCTCCATAATAGAATATTTCGCCGACGCTGTGCATCATGAACAGGATGGAATAATCGCGAAGTAATTAAGGCATTGGAGAGTCGTGTTTTAAAATAACTCCTTCTTGCCGCCTCAGTTCTGTTTTCTTAACCCTTTAACCCCCCGAGATCCAATTATTAATTCTCCCTTCTTGCTGCCATACAGTTTCTTGCACATTAGTGAATAAATTATTTAGGGTTATATCAAGATAACACCCTCTCACTAATAAATTCCCATCACCTGTCTACTGGACTATTGGAGATATGCCAAGGATTGTACTAAGCTAGATGTATATCGATTTTCATTAATACTGTTTGACTTTTGATCAACGGGAAACCTTGTGACGTATCTCAAAAGTGACCATGCATCTAATTTCGTGCATTTCTGGACACAAGTGATTATTGATTGCTACCTGCTGATCACTTCAGGGACTAAAAGGGTTTTACCTCCTCATTGTCCTTTGACATAGTAGTTGAAAAAATATATTCCTGGAAAAAAGAAAAGGGAAATCCAGCAAAGGTCCAACTGGATTCTCGACTTCTCTGTAAATGAATGGAAACAAAAGGACAACTTTGTTAAGGACGCAATGAAGTGGATATGGCCTTTGTGAGATTTATTTTTTTGAAATTCATCTTTTCAATTGAATAAAGGAGCCGGAAGATCTCGGATGGAGACCGTATGTTAAAACATGGATCCAAAGACTTCAGGAGCAGACAAAGGTAAAAGGATGAACAAAAAACAATAGACCTCTATTACACGTTTTGTTTTCCCAATACATACCCCCTGATACTCTCACACCAATTTTCTATTTGCCTTTTGATGATTTATGTGTACATAAGTGCGCAAAAGATGAAATGTTAAAGGAACTGTCTACCAAGGTATCACCTTGTGGTTTAAATTGGGAAAACAAAATATGCAAGCGAAAAGAGGTAATTCTATGGCAGTTAAGGCCTGAGACTGTCTTGGTCCCATTCATTTTTTAACACTCAAGTACATGAACCACATCCACTTTTGCGACGCAGAAAAGTGTAGTTTGTTTAGTCTTCCAGCAAACCGTCGCAATGTTTATCTGCGGTAAGTGTGTCTAGTCAAGCTTAATGTCTTGGTCCCAAATTTAAGTCCTTGTAGGGAGAAGAGTGGAGTGGTCTGCACTTAGACTAATGAACCATAAAGATATTCGATCACAACAGTAGTGCAGTTATTCTTGGGAACATTTCAGAAATAGTTGCAAATGACAATTGGCAATTTGCAGAGAAGAGGTCATTGCCACTGATAACTTCATCTTTTGACGAAGATCAACTATTTCCTACTGTCAACGGAAACTGTTAGAGCAGATTTTGCGTGTATGAATGTGTTTCCAATTCGAAGAAAAGCTTCTCGGCTGCTGTTGGTTGCTCATTTTTTTTTTATCTAGCGGTTCATTATTATACTTGCTTATCTTGACCCAGCTGCTAATACCAGAGAGCCAAACAAGTCAATCGTGAATGCCTAAATGGAGCTTCACGAGCTTCCGAGCTACTTGCAAAAGGTTTTGTGAAACTTTTTTTTTTGGTTTCTTGCGCCATTTACCCTTGTGGTGTCTCCAGCACCACATGCCAGCAACCGTCTTGGATAAAGGTCAAGCACTACGGTGAATTTTAACTTTTTTGTTTGTAGT
>BLAZ01001482.1:624783-628089 GCA_014633955.1 Acropora tenuis
CGCTTTTACACATGTAATCAAATACCATGTATCTGTACCATAGTTCAATTTGGTAAAAAAAAAAATATTGTGTATTGACTGAGATTTGCAAGGCTACTATTACATACCTTAATAAGGTAATTTCAAGCACTAATTATACGTGGAATCTTGCAAATTGCGTATAATATTTCATTCCTTTTTACTTGAGCTGGGGGATTTTCTCCCTATAATTTAATAGATATAGATAGACTTAAAATGACACTGAACACAATCAAATTTTACTGGTGATATTACAATGCCTTTTTGTTAAATGTAGCTAAAGAAGTTTATTGTAGAAGAAAAAAAATTATTAAATACCACGCAATTATTGAGACAAAATGGTGCGTGCTTCTCGTTATAATTAAATATAAGTTAGGGGCGTTATCATGAAAGCTCTTCAGTTAAATTTTATTGGTCAAGGAAGGAGATTGGCTTGGCAAGTAACCTTTTATTTTATTTAAAAATACGTGATCATATGATGGATAAACTGATCACAAATGTATGTTTCAACACATTCCTATTCAGGTTTACTTTTTTTGTGATTTGAATTCTCGATCCCTGCTTCAACTCCAACCGATTCGTAACTTCAATGAAACTCGAATATTAAAACCACAAAAGCTTTTGCTATTTCATGTAATATTGACTTTTTTTGGTCAGTGCAAAGTCCATACGTTTTCCTTGATTTGTTTTGACAACGACAAGATTTGAAACCTTGAAAACACTTGAAAGCATTAAAATATTTCATAGAAAAAGGCAATGATTAAAATGAACGTCTCATGTAACAAGGACTTTGACATGAAATCAGGTGATTGTCATGTGACGGAATTCTCCCTTAAAAATCGAAAGTAGGATGAGCAAACAGCGATATCACGTACATCTTATTTTCTAAAACCCTGCAAAGCGTTTTTGAGGGATATTTGCTGGAAATGAGAGATTTTCAAGATCATTCCTGGTGACATAAACTCATCTACAAGTTCATGTACAGTTGTTGTTGTTTTTGTTGCCTTCTTAATCAAAACTAAGATTGATTTCCATTTTAAATCTGTTCTAACCTGTCGTGACCTCTTGTCAAAACCTGAAAAACTGGTTTCGATTGCTTACTAAATGACCACTTCAATTGAGCTTTGCAGCATTAGTGACACGATTCTCAACCAACGAGGTCCAAGAGGAGAGTTGTGTACTTGAAGGTAAAATTTCTTAGATTTAGGTCATTGAGACAATACCAACTTGATTCATTGTGAATGTATCTGTGGATACTGCAGTAGGAGCCTATTGTTAAATAAATTATTGGAGGACTTGGCTTTTGATATCGAAAATGTTTAATGTATTTAACTGTTTTTAGTTTGGACTATTCATTGGTAGACTTAGTAAAATTACTTTTCTTCATTATTAACTTGAATGCCACTGCAATAATATCTCTGAGCTAAGTTGTGATTATAGAGGAACTCATCGACTGCGATATGAAATGTTTGTTCTTGCGCGTTACCCAGGTCTTTTTTGGACTTTCACCATTACTTTTTTAGTTTAGTGTTCATAACACTATATAAAGCATTTGAATTAACGAAAACAACATCCACGGACCTCCAGAAAGTTTAAAATTTCGCTTTTTGTTTCGAGCATGAAGAAAATGAAATCTTCGGTCATAGTGATATTAAAAGGGTAACTCCCAGAAGGTGTGCCTTGAACTCGAGTAGACTAGCAGACCCTGGAAATGTATTTTCACTTTTGTTTTGAATAATCCGCTTGGGTTCTAGTAGGTGACTGTCGCTCCCGATCTTCTCCTTTCCACAAACAAACAAAAAATAATAATAATAAAACACCCTACTTAGTTACTCTTAATGGGAACTTCAGAGAAGAAATAGAGGATAGAACATGGCCGCGCGGAGATATGGAATTTATCTTCGAGTGTTCACATCGATATCGAACGAGTGAGCGCAGCGAACGAGTGAGATATCGAATGTGAACACAAGAAGATAAATTCCATATCTCCAAGCGTCCATGTATTATTCTTTTTACTATATAAGCAAGAAATTTCTTATCTCCAAGTAACCAGGTATTATATATAATGGGATCATTTTGAAATTCTCGCGTCCTTAAAAACTGATTACCACTGCAAGCTAAAGGAAGCCTTGTTTATACAGGAACTTAATCCAACCCTAAATACTACTCTATCCAGTGACAAGTCGTCACTTTTCACTCTATTACTTTCAACACCCAGATCTCTCTCTAGTTCTATTTAATTTAAATACAATAGAAATAGCGAGATACTTCTGAAAATGTATGTTGCAACATACGAAACGTCAGGTCGAATTATCTGAAATGCACTGCTTCACAATGTTTATAACCGCCTTGTGTGTTATTTGTCTTCGATGGTCGAAGAACAAAAGTCGCTATGTGCATTTTTTTTTTTTTTTTATTATACAAACATCTTAGGCCACCCCCTTTTCTTTTTTTTCCTCCGTTAGCGTCATCCGACCGACCCAAATTTTTGGCATTAAAAAAAAAAGTAACTAATTTGTTAACCCATTTTTCACTTTAAATAGTTTTTTTTTACTCATAAAATTGAGCGTAGTAGTGTAACAACATAGAGTTTCGGTGGTTGATCCTTTTTCCCACGCTGTCTTAATTTTGCAAAGAAATCAACCAGCTTTTTCGCCATAATGATTTTGGGTTCATGTCTTGTTGTTGTCTTGGCTCCAAATCAATGATGCTGGTGTACAGAGAGACTACGCATTGCCATTCATTTATAGAGAGAGTGACAAGTCAGTAACTGATTGGCTATCTCAAACACATGAAAAAAATTCTGGCAATTTTTACGTTTGGCTACACGGTTTTCTCTTTGTGGTGGAAATTCCTATAAAACGCCCCAGTTTATATGATTAATGTAGTTAAAACACTTATTTGAGACATTTCACAAACATAATAAAAACCGATAACAAGGACCTTTCCCAGAAATCCAATGAGGGGCGCAGAGCAGGATATTGATGCCTATAGAGAAACCTCGAAAGTACCGACGATGAGCAAGGATACATAATAATACTAGTAATAGTTCTCACCATAGTTAGTACTAACTATGTTCTCACTAAAGCTGCCCCCGCTCTTTTCATAAAATGGAGTGGAGAATATTTTCTGAAATGACTGTGTATTGGGAATAACTGTTTATTATTCTTACCCTTTTTTTATTTAACAGGTTTGGTTATTTGAATCAATCTGGAAATTTTCGTATAAAAATAGAAAATTTTCACTACACTCAATGCATTCACTAGCACGCGTACCTCCTTTAGGTGA
>BLAZ01001482.1:640817-645817 GCA_014633955.1 Acropora tenuis
TTACCCTCGACTGGTCTACTTTAATGTTCCATGCCTTTTCTCTCTTTTATCCCTTTCACTGCCGTAGGTACCCCCAGGGCACTTATAGATTTTACTCTGTCTAACGCCAGACGATTTTACTCTTCAATGGGGAAACCCTTGGCAGTGAAAGGGCTATACAATTCCAGCCGTCCTGAGCAAGGTAGTGGCACAGAAAGCCATGAATGATTGCATCCTCGCAGACTGGTCTGCAACGGGCTGGCACCCCAAAGCAATAAAAATGGCATTGAGGGGCAGAGCAGTCTTGAAACCAAGAAAGGATCTCCTCAGACTTCCAAGCCATCAAAACGAGTTTTACCCACTGTGGAACAAGCATATCTAGTTGCGTGCCTATTCAGGGACAGCTTAAATAACTATGGGGAATTACAAAGTGCTCAGGAAGTCCTTATGCCCTCATGGAGAACTGAGATTACCAAGCAATATCAAACGTACTTAAAGAAATGGCTCAACTGCTGTAAAAATATAATTACTGTTTTCAAGCAGGTGTCACCCAAGGTGTTGAGTCTCTGTCGACATTGTTTCGTTCTGGTTTAGGATATAGCTAGTGCGGTAAATACATCTCGTTCTGCATTATCGTCAATTATTACACTGGCAGCAAATTTGGGGAACACCCTTTGATCTATCGCTGTCCGAAGAGTATTTATAAACTCAGGCCAGTCCTTCCTAAGTACAGACGGATTTGGGATGTCAATGTTGTTCTTAAATTTCTCCAGACCTTGGATTTTGCCAGCCAGTTATCACTGAAGGACCTTTCTTTAAAGTAGACTCAGTTACTTTGTTTAACAACAACACTGGGTAGGCAGACTATTCATTCATTTGGTGTAGACTCTATCCAGCCATTTGAAGACAAGCACAGAATAACCGCCTAAGTTTGGGGTCCATTTCATTGCAACCGCCATTTCACTGCCATTTGGAAGCAATCAAACTGAACGCCTTTAGAAGATGAAAAACTTTGTGTAGTTAAACACCTTAGCCAGTAGATCAACAAAACAAGCAAACTAACAAATGGTCAATCACAGTAGTTGATTAGAACCCAAAACTTCATAAACCACATCTAGGAACACTGTGTCTAGGTGGACCAAACAAGTTATGAAATCTGCTGGTGTTGACATTACTTCGTACTCTGGTCATAGCACCAGATCTGCATCTACTTCTTCATGTAAATCTGAAAATTTAAGCGCTGAGGAAATAATGAAAGCTTCGGGGCGGTCCAATTCTGGTACCTTTGCAAAATTTTATCACAAACCTACTAATACTGTTGCCCGTTTTGGCTGCATGGTTTTACACCAGCTGTCTGATACTTAAACTTTGAGATTGAGACTTTCAAATGCGCACTTTATCGCTCTTTGTTTTGTGCTGTGAAGAAAGTTAAGTTTTTTGCGTATATCTCTGAATACTATTCGTGGCACTGATTTTTGAAATCTGATGTGACTCCGTAATGACGTTTACTGATTGATAGGACAGAATAACAAAATTAAGCGAGACTGACCTGTAATTTGAAGGTCGCTTGGATTCTATCCTATCATCAGTCCGGAACGAAGGAGTCACGTGCCCATTCTCCCCCTCCCCATCCCTTTATGTCCTTCGTTCCTTTATGTAGTATTCCTGTTCTTCTCTCGTTGAATACTGACCAACTCTGCGCGTGCGCAGCTCATGTTCTCCTTCCCGGAGTAATGACGGGATAGAATCCCAATCAACCATTAACTTACACGTAAGTCTTGCTTAATTTTGTAATTATACGATACACGGTCTCTCCCGTAAAGCGTTGTCAATGCTCGAGTTGTCCAGCCAACTTTAAACGAATCTGTTAGCCATGAAAAGCTGCATCTTTAGTGATTGAAGTTAATTTTTTTCCTTAATTAACACTTGTAAATACATCCATTTTTTGTACCATAACTTGTTACTTGGCATAAGTTACAGCATATATAATTTCTTGGCAATCAGTACTTTACTAAAGGTACAAAAGTAATATTCAAGTGTTGTCATTAAAGGTCACTTCTGAAGATGTATGTTTAAGGAAACGAAACATCAAGAAAACAACTCCAAAATATACGGTTGTTAATATTACAATTCATTTGTGTTTATTGCACCTAAAAGTTGAAGGTAATATTTATGCAATATTTTTACATGATAATATTTGTAATTGTAAAAAAAAAAAGATTGAGATTAATTGATGGAATAAGTACTTACCACCCTTTAGAGCCAATGAGAAAACCAACTCAAACCAATATCAAATCAATCTCGTGCTTACTTTCGACAGTAATTTGAAAACCGCTCTAAAATCCGGCTCAAACTCTGTCAAAACCTGTAGAACTGGTTTTAGTGCCCACTCGATGATAACTCCAGTTCAACTTTGCCACATCCTGACATTCTGTAACCTGCGCTGCCGGCAGAGATCCCTTTCCGCTTGCATTTCCGTTGAGCATGCGCCAGATCGTAACCAAGTTAATGTAGAGAATATGGCGTAAGTCTTACGTGACACGATCAAAACCATTCAAAGTAAAACCATGCAAAACAGAATATAAGGCTTTCGACTGATAAGGAGTTAAAGACTCGATCGTACAATTCTCACGAGCTTTTAAGGCTTTTTTGGACTGCTTCGTTGAAACATAAACTAGAAAGACTTTTGGTAGCCATCTTTCAACTTCACGCAGGCTCATTTTTGCATGCACAGCAAATCAGTAAAAAGTAGATGCACACGAGTTAACAAACTAGTTTAATAAAGTATTTAACCTGTTTTTCATGTTATGTACTTCCAAGAATTGGAGGTATCTAAAGCGCATGCTCAACGGGAAATGTAAACGGCTGGTGGCAGATGTTTCTCTCGGGAAGGTAAAAAAGCCATCTACGCGGAATACAAGAGACGCGATCGACTTCGTACAGGCTAAAACACTTGCCAGAAAGAACCTCTACTAGTAGGGTATCTGTAATCACACCACTTCGAACTCCTCGAGAAAAGGACAGTTCTATAATATTAAAGGTAAAAAATTTTACATTGTCACTCATTAAAATGGTGCCCCACTGGGCTGTCATATTCTTCTTTCAAGATTTGAGATGAGGCTTTATTAATAGAGCAGGCATGAGTTTATCCGCGAGTTCTGCAGTATAATTTCGTTGTCTTTATACTTTTCGCATTGTATCAGCAGAAATTAAAAAAAAAAATGGAAAAATTTACAAGAGAGCACCGACGAAATCATTTGGTCGAAATTTAAGCTTGACGAATTGTGTCAATAGTTCAGCTTTCGATTCTCAATTCAGATACATAAAATCTCGAGAGTTTAGTGCAAGTATTGCTCAGTTCATCACTGCCTAGTGTTCGAGGATTATCCCATCAGTTTATTCACTTTGTGAATAAGTTGGAAGATTCTTCCTTCTTCCATAAAGAGGGCAGGAAAAGATTATTTCCTTCGTTTGTGAGTTAAGTCCTTGAATGTACTTCCCTGGTGTTAACCTTTTTTTCACTGTACGGAGCCGAGTCTTTCGCCATCAGTTCATAGCTTAAGGATCTGAAGTAAGAGTTTCATATTCCTATATGTTCATAATATTAACAACCGCTTAAATAAAGGTGAAAATATATTTCGATTTTCGCCCGGAAGCGTAGCGTCACATCTTTTCCGAGAAATTCAGCTTGACTGACTTTCGGATTTTTATTGATTTCTTATTATATGTGAAAATTCCGCTTGACTGAGTTTCGGATTTTTATTGTGATGCGAACAATATCTTTCAATTTGTATAAAATTCTACCTGCACTTCATACATTTATTATAGGATATTCGAAATCTATCTATTTTGCTAGCTACCGAAACATTGCTTTTAGTTCGACTTTAAAAAAAAAAACGACTTATTTTCATTTGTTTTAATACAGGCGGTGACAGGTAAATATTGTGTTTAGTGACTGAATCCTCGTTTCCAAGAAATCCCTGAAAGATTTTTCTAATTTTCAACGAAAAATAATTTCAGATGTCTTTTGGGCCCTGAGAAATCTATTATATTTCCGACCTCGTTAGTTTTGTTAGGGTGAATTTTCAAAGCTCTCAAAATCTCCTCTAAGAAAATCCGCTTGATTAACTTTTGACTATTTTATTTTTGCCCTGAAGAAATAAATTGCAAGTTATATTGGCCGGTTTTGTTTCTCTTTTTCCACGATAGTGACAATGTATTCATATTTTACTTTATGTTGATGATTGATCGAATTCCTGACCAAAGTGCTTCTGTATTTGTCTCATAAGACATAATTTGTGGCTTACCTGTCTTACCACTTTGATTTCTTTAAATTCTAAGAAATCGGACATTAACTTAGGGTTGAATAGTTACACTTGATAACTTAAGGGAGCTCTGTCATGGCAATTTTACTATCAGTTTTCCTAAAATTATAAAGAGATCCTTCTTTCTAACCTTTGCTCAATCCAAAAACATCACTCTAACATTTAGGACTAAGACTTCAGTTAATTGTTTTGCAAGAAGGGTATCTCGTGGTGTATTTTTTGTTCTTCATTAAAGCTGGTCACGAAAAATTGAAGCTAATTTCAAAATGCAATCCATCCAGCAACAACAAAGAGCAGTAAACAGTCATGGTCCAATTATTTAGCCTTCAGTAGACAAAACTCATCATTATTTTTGAGTTTCCATTGATCCAAAGATATATTTAGCATTCCAAGGTGGGGCAAAATAGCGTGATAGAGCTCTTTAATATGTTTACCTCTAAAACTTATCTTAGTAAATTTTTCATTAGTGATCCAACGATTAATTAACTTTATTTCATTTTTAGAGAGCTTCTAAAGAAGAGCATGGAAATGAATAAATTTGGATATTTGATCATTAACAAGAAAAAAAATTGGTGTTAGCATCCAGATTTACATGAAAGCCCAAATGAATTTCTCGTCATCAGTTTTTAGGATAGTTAATTTACTTTTATAGTTAACCTTAAGAGCATCTACAATCAAGAGATGTTGGTAATCGTC
>BLAZ01001482.1:658317-660817 GCA_014633955.1 Acropora tenuis
GCTTCCATTGTTTCGTTTTTGAAGCCAAGAAATTTACGGTGGCAAACTTAGTGAGACCACTATGCTGCGAGACCTTACTTTGTAAACGTATCGATAAAACATCCATGGCTCGGAGAGAATTAAGCAAGGATTTATTACTAGCGGTTTGTATGTTTTAGATTCATAATCGTCAGACGGCAGATCCAAAGCTATGGCGTGTGCAAACAATAGGTTGCTGGATCAAGTCTTCTTTTTTTAGATCAGTGCCAGAACCAGGTTGCTGACCAGCGGGTTTTGTTAAAAGAATGGTTTTTCTTCGGGCGCTTATTCTTGCCGATAAAACTTTATTGCAATCCTATAGCTTAACAATCCGATTGTATTAATTCTTGCAAATTTACGCAATCAGTTCTTAGTTAAATGAAGTCAGAGATCCATGTGCTTAAATTACCATGGTAACCGCTTAAATCAAGATGAAAATATCTCAGTTATGATTTCACTTGCCGTGTTGATTTCGCCCGAAGGCGTGGCGTTACATCTCTTCTAAGAAATTCCGCTCGGCTGACTTTTGAACTTTAATTCAAAGCGAACGATATATATTTAAATTTGAAAAAGTTTTACCTGCCCCTTATTCATTGACTATAGGAAATTTAGTTTGTTAGCTACCTAAACATTGCTTTTAGTTCGACTTTAAAAGAAAGGTTTATATTAACAAGTTTTACCACAGGCGGTGACAAGCAAATTTTGTGTTTTGTGACTGCATGAATCACCGTTTCCGAGAAATCTCTGAAAGATTGCTTTCTTTTTCAACTAAAAATAGTTTCACCGAGTTTTTGGGCCATGAAACGTCTTTAATACAGTTCAAGTTATCAATTTTGCTTATAGTTCGTCGATTTTCTCATACGAGATTTTTAGCAGAAATTCTGTTACTGTGAATTTCCAAAGTTCCCAAATTCTCTTCCAAGAAAATCCGCTTGACTGACTTTTGACTCTTTTATTTTTGACATGAAGAAATAGATTGCAAGTTATATTGGTTTTGCTTCTCTTTTTCCACGATAGTGAGAATATAATCATCTTCAATTTGATGATACATCGAATTCCTGACCAAACTGCTTCTGTATTCGTCGGCGGACACAATTTGTGTGTTATCTGTTTTACCACTTTGATTTCTTTGAATTCTAAGAAATCTGACATTAAATTAGAGAATTAGGGTTGAATAGTTGCACTTGATGACTTAACGGAAATGGTATTCGTATGGGGTCTTTCTTACATATGATATTCATGTATTCAGGATCCCCTTCTTGCGACTTTCAAAATGGGTTTCATGTCTTGACTTAGAAGCCGTTATATTTACATACTATTTTTCGTGGGATCCGTCCTTCTCAACTGAACGAAAAGAGCAATGGGAATGCCATCTCCGGAAAAGACTCCAAATTCAATCTTTTGGTGACAACTTTTCAAAAGCAAGCATTTTACCTTGCGTAGAAGTTAGTTAATAATACTCACATGGAACAAGTCAGCATCGTGAATCGATTATTCTCTTCTTCAAACGTTAGCAGCTGATCTCACTTTGAACATTTTCCAATACTGCGCCTGCTCTACTTTTTATACCTTTTCAGGAGCCGTTTAATCTTCATTCAGTCTTTTATCAGCAGAAGTAGAGCAATTTTAAAGAGAGGCTGCGAAAACGCCTCGGTTATCTTTAATTTTAGATAGTCACGGTGGTGATGGTACGAGGCCAACATTTTTCACATGTTCATTCATGCTAGTGATGAATACACTGAATAAATATTTTACCACAATTGCTTTCTTCATTCACGATTTTTTGCCTTCATCTACCTTCATTTACCTTCATCTACCACCATTAACGTTCATAAACGTAAACAAAGGTAAATGGAATCTAGAGTAAATGAACGTAAATGAGGGTAGATGAAGGTGAATGAACTTAGATGAATGTAAACGAACATAAATGAAGGTAGACGAACGTGAATGAAGGTAAATTAGGGTAGAGGAGAGTAAATGAACGTAAATGAGGGTAGATGAATGCATTTGAATAACATCATGAAATTCATCTAGTCGTTCCCAGTGCTCTTTCCACAACACCTTAAAACGCAGACGCTATAATTGAAATAAAAATTTACAAAGAGAATTTTATTAGTCAAGGAAAGAGATTTGCTTGGCAAATAATCTCAAATACTTGATCTCATGATGGATAAACTCATCACAAATGTATGTTACAAAACATTTTTATTGTGGTTTACTTTTTGTGATTTGAATTCTCGATCCCTGTTTCAACTCCAAGCGGATTTATAACTTCACTGAAACTCGAACATTAAAACCACAGAAGCTTCAGTTTGCTATTTCATAATATTGATTTTTTTCGGTCAGTGCAAAGTCCATACATTTTCCTTGATTTGCTTTGGCATAGAAATTATGTGAAGCATTGGAAACACTACAAAGCATTGAAATATTTCTTAGGAAATAGGCAATGATTCAAATAAACGTCTCGTGTAACAGGGACTTT
>BLAZ01001482.1:678317-680662 GCA_014633955.1 Acropora tenuis
TATATTCACTTATCTTTTCATGCAACTTGCATAGATGTCAAGTTTCAGGAACACACTGGCTGGAGATTTTGTTCGAGGGAGCACATGATAAGGTGTTAGCTGAACCTTGGAACATAAAATCCATGCAAAGTCAAATTTATCTCATTTCTGTAGAGGTGAAATATAATTCTGGTCAAAATCAAGTAGTCCAACAAGTTGCTTTGTGAAACCTCACTGGAATATATCACTTAGTAATGTTGTTTGTTATAATTGGGTGTTGCAATCTTTAATAGCATTCTTCACCATGGTGGTTGCTGGTTTGAAAGCATAAGCTGGCTTATCAAGAGCTAACTTTATTGCCAGAATACTCTAAAAGTTCATTTGGATCAAGGTTTGGTTGGAGTGAAGTTTTGTTTTTAGGAACCCTAGAGAACATTCTCTAGTTTTCTGCATTTGAATGAGTTACTTTGGGTAAAAAAACATCCTCAGGATCAGTGCTGGTGTCTCAATTTCTCACTGAATTCTTGTTGATTTCAGTCTTTTCACAACATTGTGAGCATGACTGGTTTTTATGTTCACAGAACAATCATTTATTTGATATATATATATATATATAGATTGAAGAAAGTTTTTTCCTAAGGTCAGCTGGAGATTTTGCTTGTTCAGCTGGAGAGCTGGAGCTGTGTCTGAAAGCTGGAGACTTGACATCTATGAACTTGTGCAAGTAAATTCAAGTGTGGACCTAACTAATTCTTTTGGCATGGGCAGCCTATGATGTTGTGATGTCAGAGACTTGGAACAAAGGGACAATATTTCCTTTTATGTGATCACTGACAGTCACTCTCCTACCAAGAACTTTAGGGGGAGAAGGGAGGGGGGCTGGGTGACAAGCTCTCCTGCATATTTCTCCTTCAGTTCTCACTCTCTTTCACGTTACTTGACATTTCATGACATATCACTTAACAACATTGAAGAAAAGTAGGGCTTTCATCAATTTCAACCAATGTAGACCTTATGTCTTTTTCTGTAATCACTAACAGTAACTTGCCTGCCAAGGAAGGGAGCAGAGGTGGTTGGGGGACAGGGGATCAGTCAGCCTCCTTCACCTTTCAGGTTCAATGCCAAGTAATGTTACCTGGCATTTCATGACCCATGCCAAAAAGTTGATTAAGAAGAAAAGGTTTTATTCAATTTGAACCAAAGTCAACCTGTGTGTTTTAGTTTTGTCTTTTTTTTGCCTTTGATGGACGAATGCTTTTCTTCTATTAAAATCCCTCTTAACTCTTTAAAGCAGATGCATAAATCAAACTACAAAGCCTTAATTTTGATTTAAGTTGCAAATTATTAGGTAATATATTAAACGAAGGTAGCATTCAGTGTTTTCCCCCTTCTCTCTACCCTCTAATGTCTCCTGTCCCCTGTGCCCCTCCTGCCTACTACTCTTCTGGGCTTCAGCATAACTATATGTTGATTTGATGCCTAACTGGTCATGAAGGTTACCATTAGCTAGCAGAGCCTGCAAACAGATTCTTTAGTTGTTAATCAGCAATAAGTGTGTGAGATGTGGCTGGCTACTTAGCCCTAAATGTTGATAACTTGCTATACAACACAAGAGTCTGTTACTCTATCAACTTTTAAAGCCACCAATTTGAGTCATATATTTACCATACTATGAGTGAAATTTGTGTAGGTTTAAGTTTGGTTTCTCATGGAATTGGGTATAAATATCCCAAGTGCATTTCAAAAGTGTTGGCTTACATAATTTCATGAGTCAATATAGGTCAAAGCATTTCATTGTGAAATATCACATGTTACATTTATTTCAAATAGCACCTGAGAATCATGCTAATATCGTGTGGTATTCCAAAATTTAAGCTGGGTTAGCACTGCTCTCAGTCAATCGGATCACCAAAATTTGTTGATTATAGCAGGTGCTCAGTGGAGATTGTGGCACAACATGCCTGACAAGCGTGGGTAGGGGAAAAGGAAAAGAATAATTATGGTAAGTGACAACGTTGCTCTTTAACTTTTGCATGGAATAGTTTTCTACATTTTCTTCATTTGTGCATGGTAACAAATGAGCATGAAATGAGGTACACTTATGAAATGAGGAAATAATCTTATTTGTGTTGTGTCTGAAGTTGGACGGTATGTGTGTGACCTTATTCTGTGGCTTCACCTCTAACCAGTTAATTACACACATACCGGTACTAATTTCCTGAGCTGATTTAAGAAATATTTTCCAGAATTTTGCATGCCAGTCTTCAGTCAATGTTATTCAGCTATTTCTGGATAAAATAGAGACATTGTGTATACTAACAGCTCCCCTTCCCCTTTAGTCTACTCCAAGTGGGCACAGATGTGAT
>BLAZ01001482.1:703167-705667 GCA_014633955.1 Acropora tenuis
TTAATGTGTGTGAGTTGTAATCTCGTCAATTATTATTGAAATCGTAATATTATGCTTGGCTATAATTTTTGTGAGCTAGGGATATAAATATAGTTGTTGTTGTTGTTATTAGTATTATTATTATTATTATTATTGTGGTTGTTATTTATGTGTTAATAGATATTTTGTGGTAACTTCAGCTGGATAGGAAGCTGCATCCCCCACGCCCTCGGGAATCCAGCCTTCTCCTTAGGAGTCTTGCAGTCCTTAATAAACAGGCTCCCTGTAATGTTGAAAAGTTTAAGTCAACACGCAGATGTTCTACAGATTTTTCAAAATCCTTGCTAACACTCCCCAATGCACCTACTGAACGACAAGTGGTATCCATGACCTTTCAACCTCCTGCAGTACTTTAATTGTTATACTTTAATACTTACAGTATCAAGCTTTTCTCGTTTCTTCTCCTTTACTCTTGGGTCAAAGGAACAAGCTCTATCAACCATTACACATTTGTGTAACTTATTATTATTATTATTATTATTATTATTATTAATGGTGTAAAATTAATTATTGCTTGGTGTCAGGGAGATTGGATCAAAGAGGGTGCTGTGGTTGTAGACTGTGGAATTAATGTGATTCCAGGTTGGTAAATGTTTGTTATAATGTTATTGTGAAAGGTTCAGTGTGTGACTTTGAGAAACAAAGACTGCTGGAAACAAAAGTTCAATATTATTACATGTATTAAAAGCAATCTACATAAGTGATTTTGGACAACTCCAGTAGCTCTTGAATCAATACTCATTATTATTTCAGTGAAGGTAGAAGGCAATAATTTATTATTATTAAGTGCAACTGATCACAATCATCTGCACTTTAACTAATGCTATGATACCCTCCTTGCCCTCTTCCTCCTATGCAATGTTAATTGCAATAGAATTTTCCTTGCTAAACAAGCTTCAGCTGTACAAAATTAATAAGCACCAAAATTTTTTTTTTTGGGGGGGGGGAAGGTGAGGGGGAGAGCCTTTTCTTCATGTAAGGGAGGGAAGACATTGTATATCCCAAAAAAATGAGGGATTATCGATGTTTTGTCTGAACAGGTTTTGTTGGGAATTGATGGTCTTATAATTATAGCATAACCTAATCAGGGATTTTAGGGATTGGCACACTGTAGTTACCAGAACATGACCTTGAACAGTCATTAACTGAGCCAGGAATAATCAGGTGGCTGATGAGTCATCATAATAGGGGAATGGACATAAGTATGGTTTCTCAAAGTATTCCAAGGCCGTAATGTCATACCTGTACATGTACTCATTTTTCATCTCTCATTGCCAGCAGTTTGTGAGTGAACATCATTGTAATTTTAATTTGTTAGACGAGACAAAAAAGAGTGGTCGTCGTCTTGTCGGAGATGTGCACTTTTCTGAGGCAAAGACAAAAGCAAGCTGGATAACTCCTGTTCCTGGGGGTTAGTACATCCATTAAGGAGTATGGTTGCACTTTTCTGTTCAATCTGTTTAAATACTTGGGGCATCTTAACAAAAATCACTGAGTTAGGGTTAGGGTTAGGGTTAGTCGTTTATTTATGCCTGCACTACTTTTGAGTTTATCTGTTTGGTTGGAAAGGTTTGAGTTTCGTTGGAATCCAGACCATCTCACACTGCGTGCATGTACTTTTACCTTCGACAGTGTTCTAGCTAAAATGAAACAGTGGATGTTTCAGTGTTCTACCTTGCATGCCAATTACCTTCATGTACCGTAAGGTACTTGAACCTGCAGGCACACAATTCTGATTAGCTTTTGACATGCACAACTGCAGCAGTTCTCTTTTAACTGCTTCTGTCTGTATGATGAAGACAGCAGAGACACCAGTTAGAAAGAACAATAGAAATCACAGGGTACAAAGATTAACAGAAGGGTGGACCAAAAATTGGCAGGTTGGAAAGCCCTTTCATCGAGGGGATTGAGTTTCGTAACCATGTAAGACATTGGCTATAATGCTGCTTTACTCGAATATTTTTGGCAATCGTTTGATAACATCCACTAACAGTACGTCTATTTTTGCCAATCATTATTTTGATAACATCCACTAAAGTACGGCTATCACTAAAAGGGAAACACCACTCCCCGTTTGTTCACCGAATTTTAATAAGTCCCGTTGGACGGGGTTGATATGTGGATGGGTGCATGACCATCTGGATAAATCCCTTGTGCTGTACTCCTTGGGAAGTCAGGCTGGTATAGACTTTCGTGCACATCAAATAATTATGCCTTCCACCTCTACTAAAAATGTTTATGAAAATTAATTATGTGGGTTGAGTTTCAGTCGGTCTCAACCTGACTTCGAGCGTTTCCTCCGGACACTCCGGTTTCCTCTCTTGTCAAATTCGACTCCCAGTCTAATCCATCTGGCTGTGGTGCTGTGCTCTGAGGTCATATAATTATGGGTAGTTTTCAGGGCCGAGCACTTAGCCTGCAGCACAGCTCCTTCGGTCCGACCTCCTTGAGCTGCGTCTTT
>BLAZ01001482.1:715667-720667 GCA_014633955.1 Acropora tenuis
CGTTATTGTTTTGATGGTTTTGCTTTGTAGGCTTGGTAACATTGTTGTGGCAAGCGATAAGAAAGGAGAACCTGTAACAGCGGATGATCTGGTTTGTGAAGAAAAAAGTTTCAATAACTGAATGGGAAGGCGGAAGTGCTTTGAAGTGAAGTGCTTTCCACTCAAATCACCCACGGGAATTTGTTTGTAACAAAAATATTCACTTTGGTGGATGGCTTGACGCCAACGTCAAACAATTGTTGTGTATTCATGACATTGCCAGCAATCCACGCAGGGAAATGTTCTTAGTGCGAGCTTACTCCGTCATGGTAACGATGGCACAATCCTGGCCAAAAATTCTCTGGACAGAGAAAGAGTTTGAGATAAATATAGCATGTTGTCCCAATATTTTTGGCCAGTGTTGCAGCTATCCAGTTCGCGAACAAAACTTCTCCTCAAAACTAAGTATTGTGAAGTGCTAGGAAGTGTAGACTCTCCAGGCTCTCAATATTCTCAAGACAATCAAATAACTCAAATAAACCCAACAAATCAATTACGAATTGAGAGGCAGACCAGTTGGCGATGCACAAGCGAAGCTCTTATTTCCTTTTTCACCTCCAGTCACCATCTGTCGAATTTTATAAATTAATTTCAACATCTTTCAATAACTGGTAGACTTGAATCAAGTTCGCTGTTATTTTATTGGCTTGCAATGTGTTCATAGGGTGTGGCCGGTGCATTGACTGTTCTAATGAAGGACACAATCAAGCCCAACTTGATGCAAACGCTTGAGGTAAAAAATAACATTCATAAGTAACGAGTGAATGTCAAATTTCATGCGGAAAACTGATATCGCACAACATACCGCGAAGCGACTCGTGCCATAATTATTGGTTTTTCGAGAAAGGTTGAAAACACTTGCCTACGGCACTTATATTCCACAGTTCTTCGTGTTCTCAAATGGCCCTCGTGTGTAATAAACGGCTTTGGCTTCTTTACTTCTGAAATATCTATCTATCCATCTATCTATCTATCTGCCTATCTATGTATCTATCTTTCCATCTATCTATTCATCTATCTATCTTGGTATCTATGTATCTGTCCATCTATCTATCTATATACCTATCAATCAATGTATCTATCTATGTATCTATTTACCTATCTATTTATGTATCTATCTATGAATCTATCTATCTATCTATGTATCTATCTACCTATCTCTCTATTTATCTATATATCTAACTATCTATCTTTCTATTTAACTATCTATCTATCTATGTTTATATAATAACCCAAGTTATTCTCGTATTCTGATTGGTTCTCGCCTATGATCTATTACAGGATAGACGCATAGATGACGACAGCGCTCGATTCAAGTTTTTTTGAATTTTGAATTTGAACCAATCACAATTCTTTGCTAAGCATAGCAACCAATAAGTTCGCTTCATTTTGTATGGGCATTAGATCGCGTCAGTGCTATTTTCGTGTCTGTCAAAGTGGCGAAATTTGAAATAAAAAGCCATTTTTTCCGTATACTTTTTTTATTATATAAAACAAATAGATTCCATGTTGCCGTGCGTCTGTTCAGTAATATAGATCACAGAGGACGTCAAAATGTGGTAAGAACATCAGTGACACACTCGGCTGCGCCTCGTGCGCCACTTTTTTGTTCGAGAAAACTAAGTTATATATGTTAATTATATCTCTTGGAAATTTCATCGAACTAGAAATAAAAGGTCGGAGGATCATACTTACATTCAGTTCAAATACATGCTAAGATTAATATTTTTAAAACGAGTACATAATTGGTAACTCAACTTGATGGAAACACTCGAAGTCATGTAAGATTAATTTAGTGCGCCAAACCAATAAGATTTATGTTTTTGAAATCAGCGTATAATTCTTAACTTCTCACTCCAGGGCAGCCCTGTGTTTGTTCACGCTGGACCTTTTGCCAACATTGCGCATGGAAATTCTTCCATTTTGGCTGACAGGATCGCCTTGAAACTTGTGGGACCCAATGGTTTCGTATGTAAGTTTACATTTGCTGGCTACAAAAATGTCCAGTGACATGTGCAGTCGAGAAGGTATTGGTAATAAGTGAAGAGCGTCTTATGCGCCCACGATCAAATATTTTATCAAAAAAAAATAATAATAACGGTTTTGTGTTTCGGTCGGTGAATGGAAATGGTAGAAGAAAACTATCGCAGCTGGGAACTGTGCTTTCTTGTTACAGTTTGGTGGGCGATGTTTGCCAAACTTTCACCACCAAACTTCGCCCCAGTGCAAATTGTTTTAGAACAAGCACATATCTGATGTGGGAATTCTTTTGATTCGCATTGCTTTGGGAATTCACTGATGTAGTTCTGTATTTCGTGTTGAAAGCGAGGCTTGGTGGTGAATCAAGAGAATCTTTCATGTGAAAGTCTTGAAGATTGTGTGGCAGTGTTCGAAAAGCAACAAATTAAAATGAAGACAACAGCCAGAAACCCGATTTTGACGAGACAACCAGTTGGCTGCTTACAAAGCGTGGTAGAGTTTAATGCGAAACTACTGAAGATAAATCCACCCCAAGGAGGATTTGACCTGAAATATCTGAACGCAAATCCAATCCTGACTACAAACCATTCAGCTACGCATTCTCTTGCAGATAGAAATTAGAGAGTCAATATACAAATTACCAGTAATTACTGTATTTTTTGCAGTCACTGAATCTGGCTTTGGGGCCGACATTGGAATGGAGAAGTTCTTTAATATCAAATGCCGATATAGCGGTTAGTTGCGGGACAGTTGTCATCCTAGTGACCAGCCCTGCCTCCTCGGGTTTTCTATTGTTCGGTGGTACAATATCCGAAATATTGATCGGAAGGTCATAGCTTCGACTCCTAGTGAACAACACTCGGATTTTTCCCGGGATTTACCGAATCATGCACTTTCAAACTAGTGATCAGAAGATCATACCTTCCACTCCTATTTTGGAAAACTCGGATTTTGCCCGAGTTTTTCCGAATCAGGCTCACCCGAACTAGTAATCGGGAGGTTATTGGTTGGACTCTAAATTAGGAGTACTCGGACTTTTTCCTAGTTTCCCTCAGACAAAGATGAAAAAAAAAAACCGATTGGGTCGCTAACACCCTTTTTCAGATGTGGGCTGAAAATAATGGTGTATCTCATATAGTCATGTTGTAGTCAGTTATGGCAGAGTTAATCCCTTTTGATTGGATACAGGTTTAACTCCTCAGTGTGCCATAATTGTTGGCACTGTCAGGGCCTTGAAGATGCATGGCGGTGGACCAAAGGTAAGAAATACTTTCTCACAGCTAATTTACTCATCGATATAGGCATATCACAATATCAAGGCGTGAGTGAACGGAATTATAGCATAGAGGAGTTTTCAAGTGACTGTCGAAAGTAATTTCCCGATGCCAACTGCTACGCTTGGTGATTGGCTAAAAATTCTCGCGCCAATTTTTCAATAGTGAGAAACAAAACCAGAACCAACGGCAGCTTGTACACGTGATTTTTCCCGCGTCCTGAGCAAGTCGCAGGTAAATGCTAGGAATTCCGATAGGTTCATCGCTTTGCTAGATCCTGCAATGAAAACATGCAAAGTGTAACGATTTTCCTTCTCCTTGTGCTTGTGTGTATGTTTGTGTTCTTCTCTTGCGTTACGTGAAAACTGATCACAAGCACAGCACAAGCCGTGTATTCGTCCAATGAAAACATCGATTCCAGATTTGCCGCTTTGCCGCGTTATTAGGAATTAGTGACACTCGGTGGAAACCAGGCTTTACTTGAAGTATTTTTTCTGTTGAGGAAAGTTAATCAACCCTGCCTTTCCAACCTCAGGTCTGAGGCTGTTGAAGTTGTTTGTTTCTCTTAAATTACACTATTTGCAAATAGACTTAGTATCGTCTTCGGGGATTTTACCACCTTTTGCTTGGACTGGAATAAAAATCGTCAAGAACAAATTAACCGACCCATGTATGTTGCTTGTTTTTGCCTGCGCCGTGGATGAGAATAAGCGTAAAGATTGATCTGTTACTTGCCTTTCCAAGGTTGTTGCAGGAAACTCTCTGCCATCAGAATATACCACCGAGGTTTGTCGCTCTTTCTGTGATCTTTATGTTAGGGTGGACTGAAGTTGATTGTGAAAAAATGAAACTTTTGTAGCGCATAGTAACCTCAAGCGTTTTTTTTTGTTATTATTTAAGCTTGCTTAGCCATGGTGTAACGTTTTGAGTTCATAGCTTAAACCTGCCTTAATCTTTTGCCGGAAAAAAAAAACATGCAAATCCTCTGTGAAATGTTTTTTTTTTAATTTAAATCTAATTTTAGTAAGTGTCTTCATAAAATTACAATAGGGTACCTGATAGAATTTTAATAATAATATATTTTTTTTAATAATGATAAATTGAGATGAAATCATGCCACGACAGTAAATTTCACAGTACATGAAAGTATTATAAAAACATTACAAATAGGTAGAAATTAATCAATAATTAATTGATTATTAATTAGTAAAATAAAATGCCAACAAAACTTCCTGGTTGCTTTATAAGGTATAGCAGCCTTTATAAAAAAAATAATAATCAATTAAAAAAGAAAAAAACCTAATAAATAAATACGTCACCTTCGTTGTCAACGTTGGGGTTATTTTTGAGTGAAAAGATATGATTAACTCAAGGCATATGTTTATCGTCTGTGTTGCCCATTGAGAAGAGGACTTTTTGTGACGCATATTCAACCCGAATTCCATCTCTTTTCTCACATTACTGGATACATGCAAATAAATTTGAGCAAAGTCTACCCTAGGCTAGCCACCAATCAAATATTAAACTGACTGACTATTAAAATCGCAGTTTGACTGGCTGACTGTTTTGAATTTGTTACATTACATTATTATTATATATTATTACCATTTTTTTATTTATTAAATGATTGACAATTCTTGAAATCGAAGTTAATCATGTTCTTTCACTATTCATGTCGGTGTGAATATACAGACGAAATCGAAATGA
>BLAZ01001482.1:740667-741977 GCA_014633955.1 Acropora tenuis
AAGTTTTTCCGATGTAACGAGATTAAAATCAGAGTAGTGTAGAAAACCGAAGATAGTTTAAAAAGCATAAGGGCACTCTTTCGGAAAAACCAGCTCTCAATATCCGTTGACCACAACACGCTCGAGTTCTTCGATCGCGATGATGAACGACTTGCCACCTGGACGAAGCTTTTAACGCAGAGTTGAACACAGGCTTTAGTGTATTGAGTCAAAGTGTAACGGCGGGTAAGATATCCGTTGGAAAGTGAATGTGACGCAAATGAGGTGGTACTTTTCTCAGACAAAGCGGATGTTGACATTCTTCCTCGAAATCTTCACGCCTATGTGAGCAAACGTGCAACGTCATTTCCGGGAATCAAACACAATGAAACAATTTTCCGGCTCTTTGCTTAGGGATCGACCATTTAACTTTTTGGCTGTTGGGTGATTTCTGGTCATCATGTTTTTTTTTTTTTTTCTAGAAACCTGCTCGGTAGGATATTTTTTTCCCAAAAAGGGTCAGTCCAAGTTTTTGTCGCATCGCTGCATCGCCGCATCGCCGCATCGCCGGCTCCTGTTTTTGAAGAATGTGTCTACATGTAATAGTCCCGATATAGAAGTTCGAAGTACGCCATACGGCACCTTAACCTCTGTTCTTTTATCTAATGTAAAGCTGTTTTCGGAAAGTCATTCTTTGCACAGATCAATTTTCGTGATGCCGAATCTTTGTCCTCCTATGGTTGAGTGTATGAGTATGAATCATGAACAAAGCATTAATTTAAGATTTTCGGTTTCTTCAGTACATTATTTATTCAACAAGTTCCCTGACGCCACTGAAGAAAGGCTGTTCTAGTCCATAGACCGGAGATGCACAAAGGTCTTATCGATACGGAAAAAAGTTGTTGCGACATTCTTTTCTTCCCCGGAAGAACGTCACATTCGTCACGACTTTTAGTACGGCACCGAGACATTTTTTTAGTGCGTTCTTTTAAGTTCGAAGGCAATTGTGGCACGACCTCTTATGCACTTTTTTGGGGAAAGATTTCATGGATTTAAAAACAGAAGTCCCCGCTGTCTCATTTCTTCCTCATTAGGACTAAGTGCAAATTTTATTGCCCCCGCAGGGTTTTGGCCTCTGGGCCAAAACCCGAGGAGGCATCCTAGGATTCCCCGCGTGTATACATATAAGGAATTTCAAAATGTAAGATAGTAAGTACTGTAAGTAAATTTGTAGTATACGGAAAAAATCTCGATTTGATCAAACTAGGCGCGCAGTGTCGTCTCGGGTAATACTTTAGGAAGCGCGCATGGTGGTGTCGGGTACTTGCAAC
>BLAZ01001482.1:752564-755064 GCA_014633955.1 Acropora tenuis
TAACTGTGACAGACATATTTATGCTAATAACTTATGCATTTTTAAGTTGCATTTGAAAATGACCTCCGGAAGATCGAAACGTCGTGGATTTTTATCATTAGTTTTTATCATGAAATCGACTTCTAAGAAATTAGTTATCATGATTTGAAGCTACTTGCGATTTTTTATAAAGCCACATAATTCATAAACAAACACATTACAACATGCATTTACATACTCACACCTCAGTTCCTCTGAACTCTTTTCTACTTTTCAAGATGTAATAATAGTACAGCGCAGCAACAACACAAGATTCTATATCAATTTAGTTGCTTTTGTACTTTCTCCATTTTATATTGTGAGCTTTTAATTTGTTATTTGATTTTACCATCATTGCCTCAAGCTGGCTGGCGAGTCCGGTTTTAATTTTGGAATTAAATGGTTTAATTGAAGGTAAATATTTGTGGTATCTACAAGAAAATAGGTACTGTTTAACAATTATCAAAGTATGATTAACAAATAACTTGTCCTCGTAGTTTAAAATGTGGTGAAAAACAAAAATAAACAATATTTCTTTGTCAGAAAGCTGTTCTATCTTGATGCCTTCATTATCAATGCAAGCCATTTTATAACCTCGGCCCAGAAATTCTTAGAATATATAATGATAAGAAATAAAAAGCGCTCTTTCCATTCTAGAACGTCATTGACGTAAAGGATATTGAAATTCAGTTGCGCAGTTGGTAGAATGATGACTCTTTTTCGAAGTTCCTAATGGACAGTCTTGGAAACCACTGTTTCTATAAAAACAATTTTCCCATTTAGACCGCTTAATTTCATTATGTAAATTGAAGGCGTGACAACCATAGAAGCAGACGTGGTTAATGATTCACTCCATTAGTTGGTAAAGCATCGATTATAGCAATAATTCTAAAGATGTCGAATGGCGAGATGTTTATTTCTCTCAACTTGTAATTATTTTACAATAAACTCATTTTTGCGGGAAATTAGCTCTCTCATTCTAAAAATTCCTTTTATTTCTGATTTTTCGTAGTTAATATTCATGCCTGAGTAACTTCGGGACCGTAATCTGCAAGCTCAAGAAGTTGACACGCGAAATATCGTCTTTCAAAAAACAGCTAGTCATCTGCAAAAGGATTTAATATGATATCGATCTCTTCTCTGTGTACCTTAATACCACGGATATCTTTACTCTTAAGTATATACTAATACCAGAGTTTTTACTAACTCTGTTAATACAGAGAATTTCTAGTGGCTATACGATGAACAAGTAGGTTGAGACGGGTCTCCTTGTCTCACTCCACTTTCAACTGCAAAGGGCTGAGTAGAATCTTTTGCTGCAATGATGGACCAAAACCAAAGGAGGATAGAGTGTCAAAAATCTCTGCTTAAAGTATCAAAGGCTTTTCTAAAATCCATACAAATCATTCTCCCCTGAAGATTACGCCTTTCTGAAAATTCCATGTATCATCAAATGTTCCAACTGCGTAAAATATAGTTCTTTCCTTAGCATATGCACAATTTAATTCAATTTCAATTCAATTTTAATTTAAACTCACCACACAGACATTAAATTTTACAGTGTTACAAAAAGAAAACTACAATACATATAAATATATACAAATCACACGTTTACAATTGTGATTAAAGAAGTAAAGTGTTAAAGGAAAAAAATAGAAAAAGGGATAAATGGAAAACAAACAGTTTTAATACAAGGTTGATTATGAGGAGTTTGGGCCACCTAAATAGCTTATTAAACTAATCAAGTAGGGGCCCCAAAGTAACTAAATTCATCAAAGGAAATACAGCGTTAAATAAACACATAATAAGCACATTGATTATAATGTATAATATATGTACAAGTCCCAATCGTATTTATCCCTTTTCTCAATTATGGTGGTAATAGCTTCCTTCTTAGAATTTGATAACTCACCATAGTCACAAGAATAGTTGAAAGCTGTGTACCATACATAAGATTTCCTAAATTATGGCAAAAGGCTCGATAAAATTCGACTGTTAATCTATCATTGCTTTCAAATAGCTGAAGACTCTTGTAACACTCGTCAACTGTAAATTTTTCCATCACAGGTTCGAGTATCATCATTAGTGAGTTCCAGGATTTCAGAATTGTTCAAAAGAGTTTAACCTATCCACTGCTGGTTTAAGAGGATCACGTTTCACAGAGATTCAGGAACAAAAAAATTAAATCTCCTGTATAATTTTTTTTACGATCTGTGATAAGCACTCGTTCACTGTTAAAAACCTTGCAAACATAGCTTTCAGCTTTTTTGTAATATTGTTTTTTGTACCTTTCTCATACCAAGTGGCTTTTGATCGGATATTGGCACTTTTTGCGATCTGTTCCTACTGATAGAATCGCCAGAAATCATTCGATTCACGAGATTCATGTTTTGAGTTGAAACTTTGACAGACACTTTGACAGACACTTTTCGCTGCTGCACGTTGATGTGCTACGAGGGAACGATTAGTCAAGTTCTATCCG
>BLAZ01001482.1:797114-802114 GCA_014633955.1 Acropora tenuis
ATAAAAAATATTACACTTTCCGAGGATCTTTGAAAGGACAAAGAAATTGTGGAAAAATTCGCAAAACCAATCACAGGAAAGTCTTATACCTTTGATTCATATAATTATATCAACACAAAGTATAGTACTTCGTGGGCGATGGTCGATATATTACTCCTCCATAAGACTTTGTTTTTAGCTGTCGTTTTCGTTAATTTTTGATCGTCATAAGTGTTGGCGAAAATATATAATCGAGTACTGATGTACTAAATTTCGTTACAGTTTGGGATAGCCAGCTTCCTACTTGTTATCTTAACATTATCATATTCTAAAAACGATTCGGTATTATGGCCACCCGCATTTCTAGATAATTATATACATAGACATAAAAGAATCAGTGTAACTTCTCATTGAACCTGAAGGCTAGTCTGGCCGGCCAAATAAAGTTCTTTTGTCACGGTTGCTGGCTGAATCAGTGACTCTTTAAGCTAGCTTACCTATTTTCAATAGAAATTCCCTGGTAACCACAATTCCAGCTTTGTATGCAACGCATGTATAAACTCCGGAATCGTCCTTCTTTACTTCAGTGATTTCAAGATTGCCGTACAATTCATTACCAGAACCTTGAAAAAGGTAAGTGACTCTCTCGCTTTCGGCCACAGAATTGCCAGACTTCAAGAAACTTCCCACGACAGCGTTTTCCATGGTGCATGTTAAATTAATGCTGTTTCCGATGAAGGCAATGCCAGTTGCGTTGGGGAGGCCAAAATATGTGATAACGGGCTGCTTGGAACTATGAGCTGAAATTAAGCAAATAATGATTGATACCAGACTACTGCAGCTTATTCATTGTAATGCTTGCAAGGACCTAGGATGACGTTAATTTGTTCGAAACTTCGCATCGTTGAAACCAAGGTTGATAGCGGAGGCCTGAGGTCTTTTCGGTCAAACGTTTGGAGTCCTCCCATACCGTGGGCACACCTTGTGTTACAAGCGTGAAGAAGCAAGGTTGTCCTTGACTCTACAAAGGCTTCGAAGCCTTGTTCGGAAAAGTTATTGCCCTCAGCTAGGACCAGAGCTTGAAGTTTAAAAAGTGGCCTGCTCAGAGAGATATATGGAAGTTTTGAATTCATAGCTAAGGTTTCCTGCAAGCCTTGACAAAGGAATCACGGTGTGGCCCTCGAGCTACACGAAAATGACAAGAATTTTTGTTCATTTGTCATAACATGAGAAGTCAGTTTTAAGGGACCTCACAGTCATTCACTGTAGGTGAGCAGAACTTGGAAGCTCTGAGGTATGCAACATTTGTATAATTGCTTTAAGAACGGAAATCCTAGCTTAACGGAAAGGCGGCGTTCTGTGTGCGTGCACTTTTATTATACGAATACTGTTGCAAGTTTCTTAGTTTCTGAGTGGGTGTGTTTATGCAGGACATGTAAAGTTCGTTTTTGCCTTTGCACCTAACGAGGCTAAGTGTTGAATAGCGGAGCACCATTATAAGAGTGTGCTGCAATATAGACTTTGTTCTCTTGTCTGAAATGTAATTAAGTGTCGTGTAGTAACAAAAGAAAAAAAAAAGGTTAAATAAGAAAAAGATGCCTTCTTCCAAAGAGCAACTACATGTCAGTGCACTAACGATAAATCATGGTCAAGGGAAAACGAAAGAACGATTAGCTCAAGATCGCATTCCGTGAGCAAAGAATAGGCATGCAGTCAACTTACTTGTGTTGATAATTTAAATTTTGATAGGATATATCTCAAAACGATGTTTTAGTTTAGGTAAGCTCGCCACTGCATTCACGCACACGCTCTCTTCATTCTACGTTGAGTTTAGCGTTGCCTGATAACATTGCCATCGGTTTCAAAGCCACATGTTAACGTTGACTTTCATTAACCTTAGTGTGTTGTTAGCCTATAAACTAATTTGAGAAATGGCGGTGATAAGCAATGAAGTCAGTGAAAGCGATTTTTTAAGGTTCAGATATATATGGCCTTGATTGCATTTATTTCATAAGCTTGGTATAACAGCCTCAAATAATGTGTTAATTATCGATAGAAATAATTCAACTAGGGTAATTCGGTGGAAAGGGAAACGGCTTACGCAACTTCGGCAGCCAAGCTCTATTTAATCTTAATTTCAGCTTTCTTCAAAATATACTAAACTTGTCTCTCAGTCAACTTTTTCACCTACCCTTTGACTCAATAGCCACTGCATCAGCCATGCGAACTAGATGAAGCATTGCTAACATCAAACACAGCTTGGTGATAGTCTTTTCCATCGCTTTCTCTTGTCTCTTGTCTAATATTCTGTTTCGACTCTCTGACTCTATCCTTTTGCGTCTCCTAGCAAACTCTGACTTATTTTCAACACCAACCAAAAATCTTTTATAGATCTGTATCGGATATCACGCGTCTTTTCTAACGAAGTATTGGGAAACTAAAATATGTCCCTCTTTATTCCTTGAAAAGGGAAAACTTCCTCAATTTCCTGGACTGGAGTTGAGGATGGGAGCAGAGCTGAGTCAGTCATCACTAAAATTGATTCCTGTATTTATTAATGTCTTTTGAGAGAGTTTGTAAGATACAGCATATTTCCTCGTTTTAAAAGATTACATGTGTTAAAAGGGCAGGAGAGTCAGTTATATGCATCCAACCAAGGTCTAATTTCGAGCAACCTGGGTACCTCTCGCTTCCCTTTCTCTCGCCTCGCAGTCAGTGATGTGGCGAAAGCATCTCTAGAGGCCTGATAATTTAAGTGTGGTTGAGTCCTTCACAAATCCATATGTGTTTAAGTAAGAATTACTACTTTTTCAAAAGAAGATTTTGTATGAAAACGGTTGAAGTACCAACTCTTCGTTCTTTTAAAACAAGAGCTAAAAAGAAAACTAGAAAAACAAGGGAATTATACAAAATAACAAGTAAATTGCATCAGTAGGGGCCCGCACAGATTCGCAGAATTGTCACCAAGAATCCGTAATCCTATGACCTTTGGACTCGTGGGTTGGAAAATAAACCCCTCCAGGAATTAGAGGCTAGAGAACAAGCCAGTTAATCTAATTGAGTTACTGCGAAAGTGAGAGCCTTAGGTCCATCGCTTCAGCAATTTTTTATTTTTTTTTTTATCTCATCTGAGTAACAGAGCAAGTTATTCCGATAAAAATGTAGCTGACCAGTACTTAACAAAAACCTTTCTATGCTGGATTCAAAAGAATAGCAAGAACAGGTGCCAGCTGATACTTGTTTGTTCAGTATAAATAATTCAAAAAAATAAAACGAAAGGGACATTTCCAGTCCGATGTCAAGCTTAAAATACATATGGAATTCGTGGAACTGGACCTACGCAAATGAAATATCAGTTTTTCTGTGATTCGCGCAATTCATCAGTAGTTCAAAAACGAAATCTCCGCAGAAGTAATGGACGAAGTTACGAATCGATGGGGTTGCTCATAAAAGGTTTATTGAGATTGCGCCTGTGTTCGACCTAAGGAAGCCTTAAGAAGCTATGTGCAAGCTGACTCTTTTGATGGCCAAATCTCTCAGCGAGTCAAAATGACGTCATACACTACATGGTTAATTGAGAGGGTGTGGCGACTACAGTAAAAAATCCTGGAAAAAATTGCAGGGAGTTAAAATTCTTTTTTTGGAAGTGTGACAGCGTGCTGTGGTGTTTGCGGTTGAAAAGCTTAAAATTCTAAATATTAAAACAATCAATGTACTTATCTTACTTTCTGGGAAAACCGCCCCCAGTTGACCCAAACCCTTCTGTATACGTGAAGGTTCGAAAACAAGGAACGTCTTCCGTTTCCAGCACACTACAAGAAAATGCAAAAAGAATTAAGACAAAAATAAACACCACGTAGCTGTCTCCATAAAGTGGACTCAGAATTTGCTGATTTTCGCTGAGGGAGCAGGGTTGGCGTGGTGATAAGAGCATTTGCCTTCCACCAATGTTTCCCGGGTTCGTTTCCCGGGCCCGCCGTAATATGTGGATTGAGTTTGTTGGTTCTCTACTCTGTTCCGAGAAGTTTTTCTCCTCTCACAAAAAACCAATGATTAAAATGTGTTCTGTTGTGATTTAGTTTGACTTGTGCACGAGCGCACAAGCTATTCATCTTTAACCTTTATCCTGTGAAAATAAAGGTTATTATTATTATTTCTAGCTCATAAATATTGACGTAACACTCAGTTACAACAAGCGGTTTATCGCTAGTAAGAACTAAATCAATGTACATTTTCCTTGATTATCTGCATTATGATTCCTGGACTGTTGCTCATGATCAGCACTGTTAACTCAAAAAGTGTATGCAGCAATTAACCATAAGTTTGGAAAGCACAAAATGAAGTGAGCGTAATGCGATTTTGAAATAAAAAAATCAGACCGTCTTTCTCGATTCTTCATACGGTCACGCCGTCGTCAGTTGGCCGGTCGGGCTCTTGTAATTTCAGGAACGGTTTAGCTTCGAAGGAAAGCGTTTACGCTATATTGTTATGACACACGAAGGGTCAAATTACTTCTTCCCGTAAAGGTGAGTTGCCCCTTACTACCTCGTTTCATACCAACTTTTCGCCGTTCTAAATCTCCCTGTTCACGATGGCGTTACTTGTGTAATCATGTAACTGAACTAAACTACGATGTAATCAATGGAGACTATTTGACACAATCTCCTCCCCAGTTTCTAAACGGACTTGCGTTGAAGAGAAATTTCAAACTGCCCGGGAAAAGTCACAGAAGAAAGATGAAGAGAGCAAGAGTAGATTTAAAAGTTTGGCAAAAAAAGGTTGCAGATATGTGCTCGGAAAAAAGGTCAAGAGGCCCAGCAAAATCTTTTCTGCAGTAAACGCGACAGCATCAAGCACGTGTCAAAAAACAGTTGAAGGATCAATGTCACACAACCCTGTCATTCCTTGGTTTATATAAATATGTTGCCACCAAGGTAGAAGTCTTCAATGAGGACACTAGTTAGTTAGAGACTTTTAGTCTTCTTGAAGAAGGGGAACTTCCTTTTATTGATGATTCTGAA
>BLAZ01001482.1:809614-812114 GCA_014633955.1 Acropora tenuis
TGAACGTTTAGATATCAATCCTCCATACAGCGTTCAAGCGAGCAAGCAAATCAAGAGGAAAAGCCCCCAAGAAATTAGTTAACCGGTAGAAATTTGGACCAAATTATAAATTGAAAATGTTCTACAACGAAGTTGACGTTTTGGTATTAAAGGGGTTTGCGATCGGCTGAGAGGTAAAAAAAAAGAGCACTCCAAGAGCACGTGACTGAGGAAGCAGCTAAACGGATTTGCGTTGAAGAGAAATTTAAAACTGCCCTGGAAAAGTCACAGAAGAAAGATGAAGAGAGCAGGAGACGACTTAAACGTTTGGCAAAAATGGTTGCAGACATGTGCTCGGAAGAAAGGTCAAGAGACTCAGCGAAGCAAAAGTCTTTTCAGCAGTACACGCGACAGCATCACGCAAGTATCAAAAAATAGTTGAAGGAACAATGTCACACAACGCTGTCATTCCTTGGTTTATATGATTATGTTGCCACCAAGCTAGAAGACTTCAGTGAAAACATTAATAAGTTAGAGACTTCCTTTTATTGATGATTCAGAAAAGGAAATGACAGACAAAGCTAGATGATCTTAATTTGTGGATGTATTTAAAGCGTACTACTTAGTACATGTCAGATCTCTACATTTGTCTACAATACCTTTTGTTCTTTAATTTTCCATTTGTGTTAACTTTGACGAAATAAAGAATTTGTTTGCGATATCGTTCGCGCAAAATTTTCCAAACAATTGCTTTCGGTTTTCTTTCTCCCAAAGGAAGTCATCAGCTACGTCTACAAGGGTCGGGGCATCGGTTCCGCCCTTGTGAACATGCAATATCATGTGGTGGTTCACTCTAGAATCTGCAGTTGTTGAGGCCAAATACGTCTTCCCACTCAATGATCTCTGATTTTTTTCAGCCCATAGTTTTAGCAGCTGATGAAAATTGGAGTTCTTCTCAGACTTTGTTTCAGTGTTCCAGTCTCCTCCTCTTAATGGCAGTATCGGATGTTGGACAGGATTGAGAGCAGAATCTTTCTATTTTTGGCTCTTTTCTCAAGCATGTCGTTCAGATAGCAAATCACCAACAAATCATCACCAGTAAATCTTACTATGATTAACAATACTTGCAAAATATAGCTTCCATTGACAAATGTCCGTGTAAGTAAGCAAAATTCCACTTTTGTAGCGGGCTTTAACTCAAATCTGAAAATTTCTGGGGGGGAACTCGGGCCCCCCTGCCTCTCCCCCTGCTACGGGCCTGCTTTAGTAGAAATAATAAACAAATCACTGTAACGAACAAGGTAAATCAGTACAGATTCTTTTTTGCAAGATGCGCTGCTTTACCGCGCATTTTACAGGAGTTCTCAACTATTCCAATATGGCGACCGCAACTGAATTTCTCAAATACAAGAAAAACACATATCACTGCCTGAAAGCAGATGACAATTTCTTCTTTTCTAAAAGAAGTCAAAAGCAAGATATCTAATGTTGTGATTGAAAGCATTTGTGCTTGGAATTTTTTTTTTTCACGATTCAAGATCGATCGATCTTCACATGATCTTAACGCGATTAAAACTGAGCGTACAAGTGACTTGAGGCCTTAAAGAGGGACTGTTGTTTGCGACCTTAACTGAATAATTGTTGGTTAGAAGTTTAAAACTACCTTTTCTGTGTGATTATTGATGTTGTTAGACTGGGGGCTAATTGTCCAGAAAGAGGGGGCTATTTGAATTATGCTTTTTCTTCGTAGGTCGAGATGTCTGACGTTCTCAAGCCGTTCATCAACTTCTTCTCTTTAACCTTTATAGCGAATTTTAACTTTTTTTATTGATCGCGACTATTTCGATTTTATAAAGTTTATTATCTCAAGCTGATTTATTCCTCTTCTTCTTTTTGTATTCAACCACCAAATATTCGTTGAAAAGCCGTTTTGGGGGTTGCGACGTGGGTTTAGGATTATCCGCCATTTTGAATCATAGGAGCTCGCACATGCGCATTGGACAATTCTAGGAAATCTCTCAAGTAATATCACTGAAAATCAACTGTTCCACTCACATGGGAAAGGGTTTGACTCAGTTGAGATATACAACACCGTCTACGTTAATTCGCTTGGTCTCTCGTTTTTAATTCCTGGAGGGGTTCCGGTTCCAACCTACCAGTCTAATTTCGACAAGCAAAAATTGTCAGGATTACGGATTCTTGCTCACCATTCTGCAAATCTACGCTGTCTCCAACTGCTGCAATTAGGCTCGTTATTTTGCAGAGTTCCTTTGTATTTTTAGCCTTGTTTTTAGCTCTTGTTTTAACAAAACGAGGAGTTAGTACTTCATCTGTCTTCTTTGGAAAAAGAAGACTACCTCTTATTTAAAAACCGTATGAATTTGTGAAGGACTGAACGACATTTAAATTATCACGTCTTGCATATGCATATTGCCACATGAATGGCTGAGAGACAGGAGAAAGGGTAGCAAAATGTTCCCAGGTTGCTCCAAATTAGACTTTTATTGAACGCTAAAACTGA
>BLAZ01001485.1:17500-20000 GCA_014633955.1 Acropora tenuis
AAACCTCAACGATGTGTAGTCTATTTTGTTTTAACTGCCGTAAATCGAAAATCATTATTTGGACGAAAAGAAATTAGCAAATTACAGTTTACAGTATTGAAGAAGCTAATTAGCATAACGGAGACTGTACTGAGCGCGCCATTGGAACAGCAGGTTTCTGTTCGGTCTCGCTAATAATTTTTTTATCACTGTTTAATGGAAAGAAAATGACAACAAAGCATTTTTATTCACAGGAGTAAGAGCGAGGATTATAAGATTATAGGTCTTTATCTACTTGGAAGGAAACGGCAACGAGAAAGTTATGAAATCAGGATATATACACTACCGCAAGGATAAGCCACAAAATACACTTGCTTTATATTTGAACAACAAACTTGATTAATCGCTTCGGACTCAATGATCATGAGAGATCATTTTTCAAGATCTCTCTCGCGATTTGAATCATTAAACGGGTCACTTCTTGAATATGTTAAGAGAGTGTATAATAAAAGCGGAATATATGGCAGGTCAATAGGGTTATTAGTGTTTTTTGCATTTGCCTCAACGTAACTTGTATTCGTCAACACTGGACGATAAATGATGAATATTCCATACAGTAGTTCTCTTTAGGTTTATTTTTTAATTTTACGCGTTGTATACGTTTCTAAGGGTGAGCGAACGCCAGAGACAAACAATTCATGTGATGCAAGGTCTTTTGTTTCCTTTGTTATCGAGGACGAAACTCAACAATGCGGAATGATTTCAATTCAACAAATAGAAATATATTGTACCCTCGGGACAGATATTTGTGAAATTTACAAGCGGTTGTCATGGTTACATTGACGTTTTACGTTAAACTAACGCTCATAAGTCCCTGCTTTGAGCGGCGTGCAGATCAGAGCACTACAAAACTTCTTTCTATTCAGGGCAGTCAGTTTGGTCACATTTATTACTCGAGTCATTTTTCATCTGTCGCTTGCAACTCTGTCTCGAGAAAGGAACCTGCGAAAAGTTTAACAAGGTGTTTTTCACATTGAGATTATGGCAAACTTGCATTTTATTACATTACTGCTGTGCCATACCCTTCTTCGCGTTAACGGTGAGTTAGTCGATTAGTTATTACACTTAATCATCTATTTAGCTATTCATTTTAAATGACGATTCCTAGTTAGATTCAAGAATAGAGAAGAACAGGGTGTTGACCCTAATCACCTGCAAGCTATCATTATTAAAAAATAAATAAATAAAAATACCGAAGCTGTGGGTCTTTCAAAAGAGGCGGTAATGGTGCACAGCACATTCAATACGGTTTTTGAAAATAAAATCACTGATCGTGCGATTGTGATCCAGAAAAGTAAATCAAATATTTAATAACACTCGGCGTAGCCAAGACTTAAGCATTCTTTTAGGCATCGTGATTCTAAATGTCTTCAAAAATTCTTCCAAACTAATTTAACTGGTTTATGCATAATGACAAGGAATTTTGAATCGTTACTACCCTCAATTCCCTGTATTGATTTTGCGTCCTTTTTTTCCTTCTATATCTGTCCGTGTAGAGGAAAAAGAATGAAAATTAACTGGTAACTCGTTCCAGAAAGCAGCACTTTCAAAGGGATTTCATTTTAGCTAGAAAGTGATAAACGAGCACTGTTGTCTTGGCAACTGTCATGGATACGTTTTGTTTACTTTTGTTTTCATGATGCTTGGAAAGGAAAATAAAGGAGGTTTCGCTATTCTACTTTCTTAATGCAATCTTCAAAATTCTAAAAAAGAGAAGGTAGTGTCGATATGAGATTAGACAAAAAGAATTGAGTACATATACTTCTGCCAATTCGGCTGAGGCAAGACAAAGCGCCGAGGCAAAGAGGAACTTTTCCTTGTGCAAAATAATGAACAATAGTCACAATTTCATTGGCTCGCAACTCAATAAGAGTGGTCATTTCAATCCAAATATGTTTCAATCTTTGGTGTCTCTGTTTTTAGAGATATTTCCATTTCGTTACTGATTATAGCAAACGGTCACAACGGAAAAAAATTCTTTGAACGAGGAAATCAATCTACACATTTTCTGTAACAAAGTACTGATCAAAACCGAGAGCTGTTTACGCGGCTCATAAATTAACGTCATCAGCTAATGATTCCTAGCACGTGTTAACCTCCAATGTAGCCGTACACTAAGTACGAATGAGAACACGTTGCTTGCGTCGTCATCGTGCTCATAATCTTATGGAGGCACGCTTATGACGCAATGAATTCAATGAGTTTGGAGAACCTAAAATTTAGTAAAGTAATGTTAATGTTATTGCAAGTGGTTCATTCTGTTCGTGTGTTCATCGAACTGGGGATGCAGTTGAAAAGTTGTTAAGAATTTCAGACGCTAGACTGCCACTCGGCTATCGCCTCGTGCTACTATATAATTATTACGCTTCTCTAGGGCTTACAAAACCTCACACGTGCCTCCATAACTCGACGGACGCAAGCTAACTAAGAACTAATTGATAATTACTCGATGATTTTCCAC
>BLAZ01001485.1:58527-61027 GCA_014633955.1 Acropora tenuis
TATAACATATAGCCTAGTAGTAGCTCAAACAATCAGAACGCAGCATTGATAATTGACCACTAGTTGGATTTTACTAATGTAAAATATGTGTTCATGTACCTGGATGTGCCTTGCATGCGCTAAAAATGGGATCTTCCTGAGCGTTCTTCCGCTCAAACCATGACTTTTCCTGTTCGAAGTACGGAAGCAATTCATAAGACGTGATGACAATAATCTATGCGAAAAATGCACCACCTTGCTCAGAAGCAAGGCTTAGCTGCGCTGGAAGGTTACGGTATTTTGAAAACATGGCCGATCAACCTCATTCCCAGGGCCCTTCCCTTCCCACGAAAGCCAACGGAGGAGGGAGGGGGGGAACTGGTGCACGCGGGGAAAAACCTCTCAGAGCAGAGCAGAGCAAAGAACCAATAAACTCAACCCACATATGAATCGAACCCAGGCTACCCAGGCTCTCACCACTGCGCCACCAATGCAATCAATCATGCCAATGAAAGAAATGAGATCAGAACGCGCTAACATACCTCGCTATCTCTAAAAGTTGTAAACTGAGATTGGTGGCGTCATTGTTGATAAAACTGAAATAAACAAAAAGCATTGAAACTATTTCGAATACAGTTATAACTTGAACCGTGTTGGTGTCATTAAGGTCGACAAATTTGCTGAAACGAAGGGCTGGGCTGCCAAAAACAGTGGTTTTATTACTTTTTGTTATGTACCATTATCATTCTACTATAGTGGTAATGGCATTACTGAAGATTTTGCCGTGTCTGAATAAAGTTTGTATTAAGTATACAGAAACGCATTACAAACAAAAAGGGTCCCCAGGGGTTTTAAGGAACAAGGGAACAAGGAATGATACCGGAGGGAACAAGGGAACGTAATCCAGTTGGAACGCGAGAACAAATGTTGTTAATGTTGGGGGGAAGGTGGTAAGCAAATATGTTAAACAGGGAACTAACAAGTAAAATCTGTGGGAACACAGGGAAGTTTTGGAAGGGATCAAGAACCCACTCCCCCAACCGGGGGGGGGACCTTCAAATCTACGGTATCCTTGAATTATAAAACGGGAGGCGGAAAGGGGTAACGTTCATGCATATATCCACGTACCGTAAGACTTCTAAGTCCCTGTTAAGAAAAAGAGAACACAGAATATGAATGCCGAAGGACGATGACAACTCAAGTCCATTTCCATTGTCTAGGATTGCACATCGCTTTCAACAGAGCGGTTTTCGAACGACTGTCGAAAGTTGAAAGTCGATTTTCTTTGGTTTTGGATTCAGTTGGTTTTTTCACTGGCTCAAAAAACCGGCAATCGCGATCGGCAAATCTGACGAGATGGCGGCCTTTTCGAACAGCTTGAGTGCATTCTGCCAATCAGATCACGCGTTTAGACAATAACGAGATTCAAAATACAAACAAACGAGCGCAATGACTCTTGGATGAAGGTGGGCCCTTGACTACTCTACCAAGTACAACCAAGCAAGGTACTGGTGTTTGTCGTTTAAATAGCAAATCAAGTTAACTAGTGCAACCAAGTGTGGTATTTGTTTCGGTTTGTGTCACTCCATCTTGTTTTCAATAAACGAACACAAACGATAAACCGGATGTGGTTTACGCTAAGCAGGACACTTTACTAAGATTGAACCTGCATGTAATTACGTGCATTCTGGACATATGCAAGTGATCAAAACGCATCTTTCGCATTTGGGTTAAAGGAAAAAGTGAATGTTAAACCCCGTAAAAAAAAAAAAGAGTAAATGTTTGTTTTCTAGAACAATAGTGGCGAGACAAGGGCTACAGTTTACACAACTTATCAAACAAGACAAAAAAAGTTTAGCCAATTGTATGTGTCATTAAGAAGGCAGCACTTTCTCCCCACTTATGAAAAAAAAACCGAGTGTTTTCCCGGCCGAGGTTCGTACACGCTATCTCAGCCAGGCGGCAAAAGCCAGCGTTCTCTAGATCGACAAGGAAGTGATTTTTTTTTTTAATAAAAAAACAAAACATAAATAAATAAATAAATTGATTCAGCCAAATAGTCATTGAGAAAGAAAAAAACGAGACATTTGCCAATATGATTGAGGTTTTTTTTTTTTTCAGTAAAAGCAAAGAGCCAGCGTAATTAAGAACTGGAAGAGTTATGACTCGGTTTTTCCTAGACAGAAAAAATGTCTCCACACAGAGTTTTACATGAAGTTAAACTTCAAGGTGGGAGTCACTCTCGGCCATGACGAAAGATTGCTCCCAGATTTGTAGTACGCTTAGAACATTTATCGCAAAAGAAATTGGGCATGGAATCAAGAAGTACACGTGATAAAACAAATTGAAAACACACGATAACGAGAGCATCTTTGCTTCCATGACATTTTTCTCGCGTGCTTTTCAATTGTAAGTGTTTTATTTCAGTTCATACCTCACACCAAGAATTTGCTGTACAGGAGAAATAATCCCAACCTGTGAAATTTCACGTTCAAAAATGAGTTTTCATCAGTTCGGACAA
>BLAZ01001485.1:89458-91958 GCA_014633955.1 Acropora tenuis
TGTGCAAAAAACCCGCTCGAAAAAACGCCAAATATTAGAGAAATGAGACAATTTTGAAAATCGGCCATCTTTCAAAGAATATAGCCCATGTAAAGGCTTTAGCCCATGGAAAATGCTCAGTTCGGGTCAAAAATTAAAAATGCCAAAATCATGTGAAAAAACCATTCTACAAGAATATTAGAGTTGTTCAGTGCAAAAAACCGCTCGAAAAAAAAGCAAACATTCGAGAAATCAGACAATTTTGAAAATCGGCCATCTTACAGAGGCTATAGACCATGCAAAGGCTATAGCCCATGCAAAATGCTCAGTTTAAGTCAAAAATTAAAATGCCAAAAACAAGCAAAAACCAATCTATAAGAATATTAGAGTTGTTCGGTGCAAAAAACCTCTCGAAAAGACAACAAATATTCGAGAAATGAGACAATTTTGAAAATCGGCCATCTTGCATGCAAAAGTATAGGCCATGCAAAATGGTCAGTTTGTGTCAATAATTGAAAATGCCAAAAACATGCGAAAAACCATTCTACAAGAATATTTTAGTTTTGTTTAAATAACTGCTCGAAAAAACACCAAATGTTCGAGAAATAAGACAATTTGGAAAATTGGTCATCTTGTAAAGGCTATAGCCCATGCAAAGGCTATAGCCTTTGCAAAATGGCCATTTTGGGTCAAAAATTAAAAATGCCAAAACCATGGGAAAACCATTCTACAAGAACATTTGAGTTGTTCTGTGCAAAAAAACTAAATATTCGAGATATTCAGCTAATATTCTAGAATTAAGACCATTTTTAAAATTGGTAAAATTGCCATTAAGCAAAGGCTATAGCCTTTGCATAATGGTTAGTTTGACTCAAAAATTGAAAATGCCTAAAACTTGCGAAAAACGACTCTACTTGCACGTAATAGTTGTTCTCTACCTAATACGGCTGGAAAAAATTTATTATTCGAGAAAAAAAAATTATTCGAGAAATGAGACCATTTTGAAAATTGGAAAAAATGGCCACTAAGCAGAGGTCATAACATTTGCACAATAATCAATTTGGGTTAAAAATTGAAAATGCTTAAGACGTGCGAAAGACGACTCTACTAGCATTTTACAGTTGTTCTATGCAAAAAACGGCTCCAAAAAAGAGCTACTATTCGAGAAATGAGACCATTTTGAAAATTGACAAAAATGACCATAGCTTTTGCATAGTCGTTATCCGAGAAGACTTGAAAGTCTAACCATTTCCAGATGAATTACAAAGGCAGCACTTTCGCCTTAGTTATTTTAACACACTGAGCGGTGGTCCGGCTGGAGTCGAACTCACGACCTCCCGCGTGACAACCCGATGCTCAACTAACTGAGCAACCGGTGCGTGGTTTGTTATTTGCAAATAACGACTCGACAAATAGCAAACATTCAATAAATAAGACCATTATGAAACGGAAGAAACGTAAAAATTCACTGGACGGCCGGCAAATACCGGTTAAACAATATTAAGAAACAAACTGATAGAGTTTCGGATTGAAAGGGCCATATGGGACAGATCCCTTTCATTCACTCACAACCTTTCATTGTTCATAACTCCGAGGGACGTGAAAGAACAGCCGAACACTATTCGTAAAGAGTAGAGCATGGAATTCCCAGTGTTGTGATCTGTTCTCCTATCATGGTTTCAGGGGGAGCAAATGCTCGGAGACATTATCTACACCAAGCTACTCTAAAATCCGATGATAAATAAAGCATATACAAACAAACATACATACAGCTACGACAGATAAATGCATTACACTGGGCGATTACCGACTTAAACTAGTCAATTTGCGGCTCTCTTTTTGCACGAGAACAAAACTTGATGTTGTAAAAGCAAAAAATAGAAGAGGATTCAACGAAACAGCTTTTGGAACAGCCCTTACCAGCGTCATTTCCAATTTTCTAGCTTCAAACTATTGGTGTAGGCACATGGCGAAGTAAACTGGCAGGAGTAAATTCCACAGCCAGAGTTTTGTATTTACCTGACCCGAAACGGATATTTTTGCCCGAGAATGTAGTAAGAACTTCGGTTTAAGAGAAACTGCGCATGCGCAGACAAAATGCCAAAAAAGTAGCATCTCTCAACGCGGTGCCAGAGCGTCGTACCGAACGATGTTCCCCGAGATTTCGGCCCGGTGATCGCTTTTGCGAGCTAAGGTTCAGATACCACTCGTCACCGACAGGCAGTGAGGGAGAGATAAGTGGGCCCCTAGACCATATGTGACAGATCCATTTTGTCCACTCAACTCGACTCATATTTCGTAGCAATTCTTTATAAATAACAGACCGTGCTAGTTATTTCCTCCATGTGGTAAATTGAACTGAGTTTTGGTGTAGCATATGCGGCAATTACGCGTGCGCTCTTGCAGAAACACTTATTTCAAGGTTCGAAGCCATTATTCAGGTCATGTTGTGTTTCATGCGATACGTGGTGAAGCATATTTGCAACAAAATAGACTGCATTTATATATGTGCATTTGCGGA
>BLAZ01001485.1:109458-121958 GCA_014633955.1 Acropora tenuis
TAAGTTGAAACACTTCTATAATTGAGTAAGTTGAAACACTTCTAGGCAGTGATCGACAATTTTAGTGCAAGTACGACGAAATTTAGATGTCTAGATCAGAAAATGTTGTGATTTCAAGAACCATTCTCAGTTTTTGTTGTTAAATAACTTCAAACTGTAGTGCCTTTGTTCACGTCCAACCTATTTCAGCACAAACTTATTGGTCATGGTTATGCTGTGCTGAAACAAAAATAAGACTTTTACAAGAAAGGACTTTTACAAGAAAGGACGAGTTTACACCTCTAACTCAGCGGGAGAAGAGCCTTTTAAATCAGGGGATTCTTCGGCTATTTCGTCGTCAAATGGCCAACAGTGAGATGCGTCTTTGAAAATGCCACCGCAGCCACCTGGAGCTGAATATCAACAAAGGTTATATTAATAGCCTTCTGATGTTATTGCGAGAGCAGAGTTTTAACACTATTTTATTATTCATAATCAATCTAACTTGATCCGATCAAGCTTTGATTAGCTTATTTTGAAACACTAAGACTTGAAATAAATTTTAAAAAAGCATGACTTTCCGATCCTCTTGTTTTCAAATTCTTCCACCTATTCTCTTTCAGATGATGACTGAGCCTTTACTTTGTTTTCTTTTTGCCGCGACGTTACCATGTCTCTATACATATTACAACTTACAGTAATTTCAAGCAAAAGGCGCTCTCTGCGAGAATAGATAGCAAATCAACCAGTAAGTAACAGCCATGAGTTCGCAGAAGTCAGTAAACAACTCGACAATACAAGACACTTCATTGAGAAGGTCAATGCCTTTTAGGATTAAAAGCAAAGGAATTTCACCTGGGACACTCGGCGGCATCTTTCCTTCCGGGAACAGTTCCTTTATCTTCATAATTGTGCAGTTACAAATGAATTTGTAATGATTTCCGTCGTGTGCTTTAATTGTAATCTGGTAGGAGAAAAATGGAGGCGTTATGTTCAAGAAGAGCAGTCGTAACTTGCATGAGTTTGAATGAAAAATTTGTAGTTTCGCTTGCAACTTTTTTCACCGACAAATCGACTAACGTGTAGCAAGCAGGTCAAATTGAAAAGACGTCGTCCAGTTGTTTCGCTACAAAGGCCTGATCGATTGAAATATCGTAATGAAGCTGACTACATCTATTCAATATCTCAACACGTACTCATGTTACTTTATGCAAGTGTCTTACCCGATCAAGATACCAATTAGGTTTCCGTGCAAAATTGTCATGTCCCAGTGTTATTTTCCTAATTTCACCAAGGTCACGTAACTTTACTTTAAATTGGTCAGTCCTGAAATAAAAACAAAATGAGACAAAAGAAACAACCTACCTGTAAAATGAATTTTCTCTCGGCTCTAGGTATTGGGTATTTTACACCTCCAAACAACAGAACAAGTGAAGTAAGTTTCACTTTGTCTTGCTCCAACCTAAGGGGTGGTGCCTAGTTACCCTTCGGTGAGATGTGACGTGCTCGTTCTAGATTACGAAGAGGCCCGTGAAAACAAATATTTCTTGCATTGGAGAAATGCTTACACCCTAAAACATTAACAAGTGGGGTGCCAACCTCGTTCCCAGGGACTCCCTTCTCTGTCTCCCTTAGTCGTTGGAAAAGAGACCTTGGTTGCTGCTGGTCACTTGACCACCCAGAATCTGGGTGGTAGAAAAATCTGCTGTAAGGGTGGGGCAACAGGGTGTTATTTTATCGTCCTCTCGACCAAATGTACTTGAGTACCCACCAACCCTGCTTTTTTGGATGGATAGATGGTCACGTGATCAGCTGCAACCAGGGTCTCTTTCCAACGACTAAGGGGGCAGAGAAGAGAGACCCTGGGAACGAGGTTGGTGGGGTGCAGCAGACGTAATAAGCACCAAGTAACAAGGTCAAGCTAAAAATGCTAACCGGAAAAGAAAATATTTGGTCATATCTGCGGTACACCGATGTTGCTAAGGCCACGCATGGATAGAATTCGATTTAAGACCTGAATTTTGTTACACGTAGTCGCCAGTACATATATATTTGTTTTTGTTTCCTGTGTGACAAAATGTGCAAACTTACTTTCCACTCTGGAAGTCGTTGAATGTCATGAGGTTACCAAGTTTTAATTTGGACGCTGTTCCCTTGGATCCGTAAATATCGAGGAACAAATTTGCATCACTAGCTGCTGCCCTCTGATTTGCAGCTTTGACTTGAATGATGTATTCATATCCTGGAAATCAGTTGAAATATATCATAATTTGCAAAGATAAATATGCATGTTAAACAATGACTATGTCGACGAGAAAGAGAAGGTGCCCGGGAAAACGATGATGTTAGCGATTGTTTCAATTGGTTTAAGTTTATCAAGGTTTTAGCACATACAAAAAATCAAAATGGTCCTCGCAACTGGTACCAGCTGTGTATCGGGAATTTAGTCGATCGGGGCCATACCTATGGCCATGAAAATATCCTTTGTAAAATGCAACTTTTCCCATGGCTCCTTTGTCGCCAGAATATGGGCGAATTATTTAGCAACTGCGGTGACCCAACGGTTTTGAAGAGAAGATACCTTTTGCAAAGTTTGCTCGTGTTGTCACTTAAATCGTGAATTTGGTTTTCACATTGACATTCTGCAAGGAGGGCCGAAACGGAAATGTTCTTTCAGCACGATGTTCTTTCCTCATTGAATGAGCGCTTATTATAATTAGTCAACAGCACTCGGCAAGGGTTGAAAGAACCCAAATCATTCAAATTTTTTTTGGCCCAAAAAAATCGTCTTGCCCTTAATATCCACCGCGTTTGGAGAGTGATCGGCATTTTTTTCTCCTCCATCATCCTAGCTAATTCCTTAATGATCGCATTCATATGACGTACCCACTGACCCTTTCACGTCAGCGGTTTGCGCCGCCTGCGATCGACCATGCAATTTTGTACCCTCACTTTGTATCTTGCAATACCATAAATAATGGCTACTTGAAATTAAATGCCTACCGAGTCTATACTTCGTCCTCTTGCTACAATTGTCCTGCTATTAAAATGTTACCGCTTCACTGGAAGGAGCATCGAATGGAAGCCGCTTCCCTTGCATCAGCTTCCATTGCATACCAGTTGCATTCCAATAGTGAAAACATCAGTAAGGTCGGTTTAAAAGTACGCAGGGGAAAATAATCATGTTTGTTAAAAACAATGACAGACCTTTTAATGGGGGAAAGAAAAATCTTCGAAAACGCATGTGTTGATTGATCATCCCATTCTTGAACGCTTCAGAGTACCTTCCTGTCAGAATAAAGTTAGAATTGGTAAGTTTAAGCATTTTTCGTTTGCTAGCATGAAGAAAATTATTCTATCCCGGCCATTGTCTTTCTTGAGCAAAAAGTATTGGAAGACGAAAACACTTACCCAGGAAGCAGCCTGCAAGAAGTACAATGAGGAGATGGAAGGCAAATGTCATGGTTCGGTGTTTAATCCAAGGCCCTATCAATCATGTGGGCTAAAGAAAAATACAGTTATTAATATGACGATGAATGATATAATTATGAGGATAGGAGATGAACATCAGTTATCCATACTGGCATAGACTAGAAGAGAATTCAGGCTAACCTAAACCTGTGTTTCCATCTATCGGCAAACTCCCGTTGACCTATAGATGTATTCGGCGTTTGCTGAGTCTCTTTACACTACAAGCCTTTTGACAGCTGGCGCAGACCTCGGAACTGCGTGTCCCTAACAACCCAATCAATCTTATTTTCAAGGGTTGTAAGAAAACGCATGCGGTGTGTAGACTTGAAAGCTTACACCTTTCCATAGTTGTTTCCAAAGGAAAGCATTTTCTCCTCAGTTTTGGATGAGCTGGTGTTGAACTCACGGCTTCCACGGAGCCAAAAAGATAAGCACTTCAGATAAAGTGCTTAAAGTGAAGAGACTGTATTGTTGAGCTTTTTCTTCCAAGTCCCCCTCTTGTCCTTTTTAATGATGCAAAAAAGAAAGCATCTGGCTGCCGTTAAAAGTAAGTGATTTAGTATCGTTTTTGTGCAGGTGGAGATTTCAAGAACCAAGGGTGCACCATTGCTAGGAAAAGATGACAGACATCCACTTGGTTTGTGAGATCTAAGCCAAGCTTTTGAAGTCTCAGGCAATGCTGAAATGACTGACTGCTTATAGACTTGAAATATTCATAAATACAAATATTTTGAAGGCATCTGTCCTCTCAATTTGGGATCAGAAAGTCGCAACGAATTAAATTTTACATGATTATTGAGAATTTTAGTCTCTGAAATCGGTTTTATGACTATATTGTTCTCCAAACATAAGGCCTAACCTCCCAGGCGGCACCTTATTTTGCCATTGTTCGCGACTTAGTAAGTTGTCCCGCTTGTTAGTTTTCTTTCTTTGCTTTTTTAAAATCTTAAAACATTATAGGACTTGTGTTTTACGTTCGATAACCTCAGTGTGCGTGGATGTAAAAGAAACGATTTAAAAGAAAAGTACTCTCGAGATTGTTGCATTTACAAATAACATTCACCTAGATTACGTACCCAAGTGCTCAATGGCAACTCTCAAAACGACTTCTGGCGGGGTGTTGTAAAGTAAATACTTTACAACAGCCCTGAGCCAGACAAGAAAATTTTGATGTAACTCAATTTGTATCTTGCGTAAGAATGTCAGATTACTGACATATGTACCAACCGCTGTAACATAGACGAGGCAAGCAGGATCAGATGATTCGAAGATCAATCCCTTCTATAAGTTACCTTATCTTAGCATTTTTGAATAACGATTGACAACAAAGAAAAATTTATGCCATTGTAAAATCTGATTGAGGTGACCACACAAGGCTCTCGTCAAAATCGAGTCCGTAAAAGAATTCTGTCCGCAACAATTAATGATGAGATAAAAACTGTCAACTAGTACATGTAGTCTTTTTCTGTGATCGATCCTCTATGCTTTTCGTTCGCTGTCATTATTTCTTTTGATCCCGTTGTCAAATGGCGACACCAAAGCAGCAATGTAATGTTCGTAGACGTACCCGTGGAAATCTCTTGTGTCAATCAAAATTGGGAGAAATTATACACTCTTGCCGTTTGTCAATGGCATTCGTATATGAATTTTGCATGTTTTGTCGCCGAGTTTTGGAACAATATAAACCGAAACTAAAATGTTTACAAAAACCACAACGTAAGCGAAATCGGGTAGCTCTTTTTTTGAATGAACATTACCTTTACACTTGGCGACTCAAAGAATTAATTGTATCAAAATGAAAGAAAAAACGATAATAGCAACTAACACATAATCTATCTACCTTCTAGTAGAGCTTATCTGCGAAACCTCGTCACGCCTTTTCTGAGGAACCTTCAGTTTCTAAAATATTTTAAAATAACAGGTAAACAACTGGCAACACATAAGTTAAATCACTCCAAAACCTCACGGGCACCGTACTTACAAAGCTTGTTATACCTTCTAAATACCAAGGATTTCTTATTGGATGGAAAACTATATTTCTTTAAGAAATGAATGGTTCGATTCTCAGAAAGGTAGGCTTAAAACACATTAAAGATGAATTGGTAATTTACAGCTCTTGTGGCTGAATTGATCATTTTCCCTTCACTTATGATATGACAAGACCACCAGTCCAGTTCACAGGTTTGCTGCAAAAATCCTGGCTTAATGAGACTTCGCTGAGCTTGTTACGGTAACGAAGAAAGGGTTTTTGTTTTTGTTTTTGCTGTTTTCTTTTTCGCGTTTTTTTCTAATTAGAGTTTAGAGATCTGCTTTGAAATAATTCATTGTACAGCTGAGCATCAATCTACTCAGCACAAGGGATGAGTCGACGATGTCCCAGCCATATAGCCGGAGTGTATAGGCATGCCATACTAAATAATTAGGATGGTATTGTTCTCATTTTTTCCAGGTGACATCTTTCGTCATTTCTTTGAATCTCAGGCTATACTTCTAGCTGAAGGATGTATCTTTCTTGCACAATATTGCAACAATCGTTTGAGATCAATCAAGTTGCAATAAGTTTGTTCTCTGATTTATAACCAGTAACCGGTTCTTCTTTTTACTTGGATGAGTACCGGACTGCCTTTCAGTCATCAATCTACTCCACCCACTCTCCCCTTTCAAGGTGAGGAGAAGAAGCAGCTGCCTGCTCAATGGTACTTGGAAAATGTTGCGATTTACCTTTGTTCACTTGTTTCTTTAAGTACTTTATAATTATGACAGTTCTTCTCTCCTCGGTTTCAAAGTGAGTCTTGGTGTAATCTCAGCAATTCCAATAAAAAAACAGTTATGTATTTTCTTGCAAATCAAATTCATCAGCATTTCGATAATGAAGAAGATAGTTATGCAATACCTCGATCACACAACTGTAACGCGACATTGTAGCGAATTAAACAGTTATTGCTGAGGTGGTGTTAGTATTCTATTTCTGTTTTAGATTTACTATGAAACACAAAATACTACAAGAACGATATAGGATAGGCCGAATTATAATCAACGATAACTGGCTGCTTGTTCGAGGAACCACTACAATCATTGGAAGTATTTGTCGTGCTTTTTGTTTCACTTCTCTCTCTTTGGGGTTTAGACCAATGGGGAAAGTAAGACTTCTGCAAATTCGCAAAATATTCTCCCAAAAATGCGCTCACTTTCGGGCGTATTACCAGAGGGAGCTACGAGCCAGTGAAGCCTGCTCTTGTTGCTGTTTCGCCCTTAGCCCCTTTCTGTCGTTGCAGGAACCATATGCAACGGATTCGTTCAGTTTGAATTGTACTGGTAATTGTAAAAGCCACCTCTACTGCCGTCATCAGTGAGATATTCTCTCTAGTTCGGAAACGAATTCACATTAAGGAAGTCTTCTACTGCTTTCAATTTTGTGTTGTCGACCGTGACAACTAGAATCACCGAAATGTATTTGAGGACAATTGCAGGGAAAGATTATCGCCCTTCTCCTCCTCTTCAGCTTTAGGCATTTATAACAGAACAGCATTCGAGAAAGACGTCCAACATTTCTTCGTAATTGGTGTGCGCAGTCATTTTGCCGCCGTTTTACAGGATTTTGATTGTTGCTGCTCGTGAGTAAGCCTGATGCTGATACTTGAACAATCAAGAGACATTTTCTTCAGGTTTTCAACCAGTATCACCCAAACTTGCGAGGTCACTTGCTGATGAAATGGTTTTGTGCAAATTAGCGGTTCGTGCATAGTTCTAGGTGAAAGGAAATGAATAGATGCGATTTGAAGTTCGCAACCATAGTCACGAAATCCTCTTTTTACTTAAATATTTATGAGGTGAGATATCAATTATAAACCAATTTCTTTTTATCCTTCCTAGTGAATCACTATAAGGAAACTGGTCAACCTAGAGAGAAGAATTTAAAAGAACTGTAAGACCAGCGTCTATTTTTCGAAGCAATGGACCGGGAGATTAACTAAGGGATAAAGGTGAAATGATTGAACAATTCCTACTATTTCTCGCTGTCTTTCACTAACGGAACTACGGCAAAGCGCCTGTCAATGGAAATGAGACATGTAAATCACAGAGTTTATCTCAGGTATGTCGAAGAATTGTTGCACGAAAATTAAATGATGAGTTTTCAGTTGAGTGAGAAAAAATTAGGCAGTCCTTTGTGGGGACATTACTTATATTTTTATTTTTCCTTGTTGTACTTAATCATAATTGCTTTGCCAAAATATAATACATTATGATGCGATGTTGTTTTGAAAACTGAATGCGTAAGTAATATGTATAGTAGTATAATCTATAAGTTGAACAAAGATCGAAACTGGCTGTAACGTGAATACAAAGACACTATTTCGACAATCGTGGAGTTAACATTAATTTAGATATATATGTATATCTATACGTCTTTGCCAAGAGCTATACGCAGTGACCATGTGCAAAAAAGCTTATAAGACCTTTAGCACAAAAGAACAATAAACGAAATGAAACTTCGTAAGTCGTAAAATTATCTCCATTTCGTGTTGCCTGAAATAGTTTTGCAGATGTGATACGACAGAATGCAAGGCTGTGGACCAATATTTCTGACACTATTTCTTATCTTTGCTGGTTGTGTGACAGGTGAGTTACTGGTATCATTTTGAACGCTGCTAGATTAACGGCGATTTCCAACTGTCGTGTTTTACCTTGCTTCCTTGCTTAATCTTGACTGTTTATTCTCTATTTCTTGGTATCTATCCTTTTAAGCCGAAAACGCCACTCGTTACTTTAAGTTGGTCTCCCGCATGTACTCCGTGTGTTGATTTTTGCACCAGTGTAACAACACATGCTACTGTGAATTGAGGCGACAGGTTTCAGATTGTTTCGTCTTTCAAAAAGTAGCGGAGAAAAGGAAAAGCAAAGACGATGTATGATCAAGAGACCAAACCGACAAAAATCATAATTGGCATGGTAAACTGAAAACAAGAGTTTTCTTGGCCGGATCCGTCAGCCAGGAAAAAAATTAATAGTGTTGCTCAAAGGATTGATTGGAATATTAACACCATTTCGAGATATTCAGTAAGAAGACTAATTTATCAGAAACCGAAGTAAGCTGTAAGTCCAGACCGACCGAAATGAGATCTCCGTCGGTTAAATTATTGAATGACGAGGAAACAAAACGCAATAGTTTGAGGCAAATTTTGCAAGTAACAGAGGCTTCATGCTTCAACGTTTGCCAGGCCATATTCCGAAATAAATGGGCGGGTTCGAACTTTAAAATGATCCCTGCGGAAAACTCAGTTAATTTCTCCAAATCATCATTTTATTATTTTGGACAACTTATTGGAGTCATTGATCGGTAGCGATACACTACAATAGTTGCTTTGATATCCATACGCATAGTACTACATGATGACATAAAGTCAAGGTTTCCAACACTTTTATTTCTTTGAGAGGGCAGGAAGGGATGTGGGATCAAACTGGATCTTATAGACAGTAACATATATATGAATGTTTAGGGTCCAAGTATGAGATCATTACGTACACTGGAAGCAAGTTTGGCGCAGGAACAGATGCCCGGGTCTTCATTACCTTGTTTGGAGAGAAAGGTCGATCAAAGGAAATTGAATTGGAGAGCAAAGGACGCAATGATTTTGAGAAAGGACAGTAAGTGTGAAAACTGTCAGCCGGTGCTCCATGCTTGTACTTTCCAAAACCTTGAAAGATTAAGTTGAAGTTTGCTAAAAATCCGAATTCGATGAAGATTGTCTTTCCTCATGCCTAGAGTCAAGGGTGAAGTGCTGAAGGAGAGAACTAAGCTCGAATATGACTTCTCTTGCAGTTGTCTTGCAACCAACAGTCGACCGTTTATCACTAATCTCTTCAATTTTAAAGAAGTTTCAGCCGTGACGATAAACACGACGCTAAAAATTGAGTACTACGGGTTGACTCAACCAATCACGCTCAATCAATTTGTAACCTTGTGTATGCCATCATGAATGAAACTTCTTAGAAACTGAATAACTTAACGGGAGTAATCGTGGTAAGGTAATCGTGCTGAATGCTCTGCTCGCAGTTTAGTAACTCAATGCATGAGTTTATTACATCAATTTTAGGAAAGATACATTTTTCATCGAGGCCAAACAACTGGGAAGGCTAACTGCGATAAACATTCGCCATGATAATAGCTGGTTTGGATCCGGATGGTTTTTAGAAAAGGTATGGCCAATGTTCAACTGAATTAAATTTTTCTTTTTTCATTTCATAAGCCAAAGGGTGATTAATTTCCGTAATGGTGTGAATACTGCGCTCTCAAATGTACATTAATCGGCTGTTCATGAGTCGGGATTAGTTTTTTCCTATGGCGAATCGCTGGTAGTTTTTGAGACTCGAGGCTCAGTGATGTAGCCCCCGATGTATGCCGATGTGGGCTGATGTATTCACCGCCGCTCATCAGCAGATGGAACTGGTTGTCAGAGGGTAAAAAGTTCGGTTCCTTGTTTGGGGCGCTCGAATTTCTATTTTCTTTTCGCGAGATCATTCTCCGGAATCACCATCAAAAGGGCACTTCTCTGCATGGGACTTTGAAGCAAAGTGTGAAGAGGCGCCATGTTTTATAAACTCACTGAAACCGGTGGGATGGATGATACTCACTGAGTTAGATGATGAGAAACTAACCAGGAAGCGTGGTGAACAAACGATTGAAGCGTTTAAACCCACTATTTAACCGCGCAGAGCAAAGAAAGATCGATACGTCCATCTATAGTTCGACGCGGCTTGGCTCAATTTTCTCGAGGCTGAAATTAGACCAAATATTCTGTTCCTTGGTCTGCAATTGATACTAAGGACTCCATGTATATGTACATGTTCGCTTTTTGAAATTAAACTTAATTGTGGATATTCTGGTTCCATCTTTCACTTTTTATGATTCAGGTCTGATCATGAGTTCTCAAAATGCAGATTTTGACCTCGTCGTATTGATGTAAAGATACCAAAGATAATATACTCGAAATCACCATTAAGTTGTAATCTAGGAAGTCATACTTTGCAGATCACGTAGTTCCTGTAGACGCTTTTTCGGTTCCCCTTGTTCTAATCCTCTCTCCTACAGTTTGTCCTTACACATATCTGTCTAGCGACCACAGGACAATCTTAATTATTGTGAAATTCTAGGTGAGGATAAAACCAACTGATGGATGTGTGTATGAGTTTCCTAACCATAAATGGTTGGCATCGACCTATGGAGACAAAAAAATCTCGCGTCATATCATTGGTAGGACTCATTGCAAAAGGAAGGAAACCCCACCAGCAGGTTAGGCAGCGCAGAGTGAGCTTAGCGTCTCAATGTTTCATTGATCCTCTTCAGTGGCTGCGTTCGACTGGTGTAGCGCAAGATAAACCGCTCCGGCAAACGTTACTCGTCTGTTGCAGTTACTCCAATACTGTAACAGTTAATTCTAAAATATATTTCAATAAACTTGCAGGTTGTCAGGGTATTCTCGGTGTTAGCACAGGACTAATCAAGGACTCACAGCTCTCAGCATCTTCCTCATACGATGAGCATCACCAACCTTATCACGCACGCCTGAATAAAACTGTTCAAGGGTCCCGTGGAGGGTGGTGCTCGGCTTTCGCAGACGAAACAGAATTTCTTGAAGTCAACTTAGGAAACAAAACAAATGTGTCAGGTATCTATAACGTGTTTATTGTTGAATTCAAAATGTCATCATTGCAGCCCAAATTCCTATTCTTTGATAATTAGAACCTCACTAGTGCTCGGCATAAGGTATTATTTATTGTAAGTTGTTGTATGTTGCACGTGATTAAGAAGGAAAGAAACACCGAAAGGACTTGTGGGAATCATAGCATACCATCCAAGGCTATGGCTCATGTCAATAAACAGCATGACAGCAATTACATGTTATAAAACCTTTTTGGTATTTCTTTATTTCACTGCGCTTTGGCAACTTCAGTTTTATGATTCACCTACCTTGCTTTAAATCTGCTTAGGGATTTCGACCCAAGGTCAGTCTATGTTCGACAACTGGGTTACGAAGTACGCATTGTCATACAGCTTAAATGGCAAGCATTGGTTTATGGTAAAAGACAAAAAGAACAACAATGGTAAACCCAAGGTAAGCAATTGCTTTTCAAAGAGCCTTAATAGCAAAAAAATTATTGTTTTCAAGTCAAGCAAAAGTACGGCAAACACTGCGAATAGTTTACGAAAATCGGGATCAATTTTCAATCGCTCTGCCTTTTCATTCCTATAGAATCCTCTTATAAAATCTAAGACACTCAATACAAATCGTCAGTCAACTGAAGACGCTAAAGGAGAACTAATCTACACTTGCACGTGTTTTCATGATTAGAATCATCCGTTCTTTATCACTTGCGCTTCACTTTATTACTTGCTCGTTTACTAGGCTCGAACAGACCTTGAATATTCTTTTTCAGACTTTTACAGGTAACAAGGACCGTAACACGGTGGTCACCCATTGGTTTCCAGAGATTACTGCCCGGCATTTGCGAGTTCTTCCCCTGAAATGGAGCGGTCTAACAAACTGCATGAGAATCGAGCTGTATGGCTGCAGAAATGGTAAGCCAGGGAACGGAGCAGTGCTGTGAATTGTCACAGTCTAAGCTACCCCTTCTGTCAACAATGCTATTTGTAACAGGGTTTGGTTAAGGATCAGCAAAAAAAACAATGTAACGGTGTTATTATGTTTTATCGCATGCCTTTTCTGCTTACAATTTGTTCTGAAACTTGCTGAGGACAGTGTCTAGGCAACAGTTTCTGGACTAAAAAAAAATGTTTTATTGTTTTACACTGTAGAATTTTTTGGTGATTTCACCGTTCTGTGATATAATGATAATAACGCTCTAATAACGATACTACTAGCAATAAAAATGATGTCAGTAATACTACTACTGCTACTAATAATAATAATAATAATAATTATAATAATAATAATTGAGATCAAGCATACCAGTATAGAAACTCTCTGATCTAGCCCACAAGAAAGATGTTACTAAAGTGCTAACCAACTGTCAGAAGTGGATTAAATATC
>BLAZ01001485.1:218432-220932 GCA_014633955.1 Acropora tenuis
TGATGCTATTTGCGGGAAGCGACCATTTTGTACTTTTTCTTTTGTTTAATAGTAAATAAAGTTATAAAGTCTTATAAGTTTAAGAGTTTCGAACGTGACATCAACTTGTTTTGATAATAAATTTTAGTATTAGACTTCCCCACCGACACAGCACCACAGTTTCTGTAGAAACTAACCATTCATTGTTTTCTGGGGCCAACAACAAGCATGAATCTAAAAGATCAAACAACATTGACGTTCTCTACCTTTTCAATCTTCAATATTGGAATAAGCTGATAGACGTTTGACTTGTCAACGTATATTGAATTTCCAAAAAATATTGAAGGTGATAAAAGCGTTGAACATGCAAGTGGTTTGCGTCTATATCCGTTACCCTTTGCGCGCTCAGCAAACAATACCGATATCACCTTCCACGCTCGGTTTGAGCGAATCGAGATTGATTCCCCCCGTACAAAGTCTACAAATGGTCTCATTTTACACGGGGACTTGTGGGTTGCCTCTTCGGGCTTTGGCTATTTGGCACAAGACACTAGGCTTCGTACGATATTGCAGCCAAATTTGTCAGAATAAAGAAGTGAGGCGCGATATCTTCAGAACACCAAGAAGTTTGGTAGCTTTAGCCATAATTTTAAGGTAATGCATCAGTCAATTCTTGCTGCGCCTTACCCCCCCCCCCGGGCAACTGTGGGGCATCTGCCCGTCTTGTCAGTCCCGGGTGTGGGGCTTTAGCTAATTTAGCGCGTCCCGGGGGCTGGGCATTAGCCTACCCCAGGGGACGACGTTTTAAAGGTATGTTTTCTTATATTTAATATATAAACAATAGCCTTCATTTGGCGCGTAAATATCCTCGGGTATTTGTCCGCGGACATTATCTGTTCCGAGAAGCGAACAGTTGTCCGAGAGCGAAGCTCGAGGGAAACTGTGAGCGTCGAGGAACAGATAATGTCCAAGGACAAATATCCGAGCATATGTTCGCAGCCAAATTGAGGCTATTGTGTTTATTATCCATCGGTTTTAAAAATTGGGGAATATCCTAGGATATTCCACAGTTTTAGCTGGGGGAATATTCGCCCACGTGACGCGTTTAGACCAATCGCGCGCGAGCGAAAATATTTAATGGATTATAATTACTTTTATCTAAAAAGCCATAACTTCCGCGTTTGATTCGTTATGTATAACGGAGCATTTGCCCACTAATTTCGTTCCCACCGCCGGGCATTTGACAGCTTAAGAGCCCCTGCCCCCGGGAATTTGCCATCCGTAAGAAAATAAAGCAAATTCCCGGGGGAAGGGGGGCAGGGCGCAGCTGAAATTGACTGATTCATAACGAGTAAGTGCGGATGGGAGTTTCGAGTCAACATTCAAAACTATATCTTATCAATAAACGGGGACTAGTGGGCAGTTATTTAAACGTTTTATTGTTAATCTAACAACAACCCGTTTACATTGTTTTCTTGGCATTACTTATTATCTGAAATAACCAGATTACTTTATCACACTGATTTATATCAGTAACATGTTAAAATCTCAATATGGACTTTCTTCCTTCTCAATTAAGAAGACTTAATATTTTTTTACAGTACATTGAAATAAAGTGAATACTAACGCTCAAAACCTTGTGGAGACAATAATTTTTTTCTCAATTAAATATATCACTGATAAATATTATTTTGTTGCAAAAGGAAGCACCCAAAGGATCTTCCAATTAATAATCGTCGTTGTCGAGTCAAAAAATTGCAGTTACATAGCAGATAAAACAATGCAAATTGTAGGCCTTGTTTTGAAAGAAATAAAACTGCCATAAGATAATAGAGCGAAAAAAGATTAAATAACTTTGTCACTAATTGAGTCAGATTGAGTATTCAGGAAGGGCTTGTTTCCTTTGATGAAAAGCACTTCGAATTTAAAACGACTTAATATATAATACATTTCCTTAATCTCCTTGTGATTCGGTGCCTCTGTCGATGAGCGAGACGCAGTACGAGACTTCCGGAAGGACATCCTTCAGTTTCCAGAAAACGAGATAGTTGCGATAAATCTTCACCACATCATCGGTAATAACGTGACTCTGTGGAGTGAAAAACATTAGAAGTTTACCAATTTGATAGTCAGGCTTCTAGTAAAAGGAGCAAAGAAATGCGTAGAGTATTTTGTCTTGTCTTCTTTAATCAACAAGGGCAGATTAAGAGGTTTTTTCTTTTTCCTAAAAGCAAACGATACCAATTGGTGAATGTCGGACCTCAATTCGACTAATTTTTTTCATCATTCTGAGGTGTCCTTTCATGGTCAAAATAACTTCTTCAATTAAATTTAGTTTGAGTCCTGTTTCCGTCCCTACCATTCCGAAAACGGGTTTTTCCTTCAAGTTAGTGCTATTGAACCTGCTGAGAAGCGGAAAACAAAATGGTTTCTCTAGTTTGCAGTTGTTTTCGATTACAGTCCTTGCTCAGTTTCCTGTCCACCAAGCGCGAATGGAACAATTTTTGAATATATTTGTAAG
>BLAZ01001485.1:255513-263013 GCA_014633955.1 Acropora tenuis
GCTGCCTCTATACCATCTCTAAGCCAGGCGATTTTATTACAAAGTTCTCAAATTAGAGTTAAATTTGTTGCCTGTCTTATCTACTAACGAGGACTCCACTCAGGAGAGGTTAAAAACACTCAATAGCAATCATAACCGGGAGCAAACTTCAAGCAACTGCAGTGTAATATTCGTCAGTCACTTCAGTTTCCGTAAAATTCAACACGCTCTATAGCTACATGCTCAATTTTATCGGTAAAAACCAATTTAGCAACTCAGTGTATAAATTGTTTACAACATTGAATCTTAAGGTAGGGATGTAAGTAAGGGACGATCTCGTAAAAAGTTGGCACTTTAGCACATTGAAGGCAGCAAACATTTCTCTGATACATCCCATCGAATTCGTAATCAAAGTTCGAAGTCTTCCCTTCTTGTGTTTGTATCATTTCACGACGGGCTCTAAATTTTTATAACAATAACATATCATATATGAAAAAGAAAAAGAAATCTAAGCGTGAACGAAAAGAACCAATACTCAACTCAGTAAATTACAGAAAATGCTGGGTACATTCGTTCGTTGTACGTATACTTAACCCTGTGGGTTTTTTGCGTTTCTTCCGTATAATGGCTCGAGCTGATAATAGATAGAACGTCATTGTGAATCGTTCCGCTTTGTGATCACGTTTAATTAACACTTGAAACATTCCTTCGCGTCTTGCGTACGGCTTGCGTAGCTGATTGATAATTTCACAATTTTTCTTTTTCGCTCTTGCCTTGATTAGACTGATAGCCACTTATGACTTCAATTTGTGTAAAATCTCATGCTATTATTTCAACGAAGTATGCAAGCCTTTGGCATTGGCTGCGTGCTTGGGAAATCTTTTAAAGTTAAACATTGACATTTCTTCAGAGGTGTTCGTTAAACCCATAATGTTAACTTATTTTCCGTTTGCGCCCTCCGTCTTTAATCGACATCTTCGTATCGACGGACACAGATATTACGTCACAAAAAGGCTAATCATTCAGGAAAGACATGTCGGCCTCAGGCTAGGGAGAGGCTCATTGAGGAAAGAAAATAACAGAAAAACCGTTTCTGAAAAGTTAAAGCAAAAAGCAGACAGTTTTGATACCATTCGCGCCGACAAGTATAAAAATTTCATTTACGCTCGTACTTATTACAAAAACTATTACACCCTCTCTGATGCAGTCACCTCCATAGTTTTTATTTCATTCGCGGGAAAGGCAAGTTTATTTCTTTTCTTAAATATAAACAGCAGGCTCCACTCAAATGTTTCTCAAACGTTTTATTGTTAATTTAACAACAGCACACCGTTAAATTGCTTTCAAGCATTTTCAAACATCTGAAAAAAACAGATTACTGTATTAAACTGATTCGAATCAGTAACGTTTTACGATGTCTCAATATGGACATGATACTTTCTTGTCAAATAACGAATCTCTTATAATAACGTCTTGAAATTATCAAAATTAAATATGACTCAAAACTGGATGAATTCATTCAATAGTACCTACGTCTACATATATATCTTATTTTATTTTAAATAAATATGTAACTAATAAATAATTCAGTATTTCGATTCCGTTAGTAATCTTCGTTTGATCGGGTTAGGGTCAGGCCTCATCACCTGAATGAAACACAGTTAGAAATTTCACCGTTGACAGCTTTCAGTGTGTAGAAAATGAGATAATTGCGATAAATCTTCACAGCATCATTGGTAATGACAAGACTCTGCAGAATAAGAAAACATTACACATTTATCAATTTGATTGCCACAACCGTCTAGCTCGTCTCAACTTTGAAACCTATTGGTCGTTATTCTTTACTGATTAGTTTAAAATATCGGCAACAACAGCAATTTAGAATTTTAGTTTTGCTTGCCAGGAATTTTGGTGAAGGTTGCATGAGCGTGAATACAAATAAACAAAACCGTGTGACAAAGTTTCTTCACCATGTTTTATCATTTTTCTGTGGCTGTGCACTAAATTCAGAAGATTTGATCATAGTCAGAATCTATTACAATAACTTTCTTGGTTCGTAGAACTATTTTCATTAAACCGAAGAGTGTTTCTCTTTTTGTACAAGTTGGTACGTTCCTTCTGAAAGATTACCTCAGAATGAACCGACGGCTGGTGAGCAATTTTCCTGGTTACCCACTTTCGTTTGGTTATATGGACAGTATGTATAGGAAATCGTGTGAACGCGAGTGCATTTCGGGATATATGGGCACGAGCGATGTTTTTCTCAAAATTGCATTACTTTAAAAACATCGCGATTTACCATATATCACGAAATGCACGAGCGATCATACGATTTTTTGTTTATAATATTCTCAACAAATTTTTGAAGAAGATATGTTCGGCACGTACTTCAGCGTAAAACATTTGTAACTTTTTATAGAGATCTTCGTGCTCGTACTCCTACAGTCTAGGGTTGAATTTTCTTTCATTTGCCCATTTTTCCGAGACATTCAATCACATTTCTGTTGATTTAGTCGTGTTTTTGTTTTTTGCATTTAGTTTCAGTTGGTCAACAACTAATTCCTCGGACGAAGAAAACCTTTCAGCCATTTCACTTTGTCTCTTTATATTTCGCGCCTCCCCTATAGTTTCCATAGCAACTTTCGTATAGCGCTTTATAATAATTAATATAATGCAATTTAGTAACTCACAATTAAATTATTGTTGACAAGAGCTTGAAGATATCCACGACAGAATTGATCCAAGTCAGCTTCAGACAAATAAGTTTGGACAGAAGGCACAGGAAACTGTCTTTCCGTCATCTGAAAAAAGTATTCAAAAGTAACGCAATCAATCATATACATTCAACCAACAACATTGCTGACAAAACCATTCCGTTTGAAGGCAATCATAACAGTCTTTTTCAACCTTCTGTATGTCTATATTTGTATTCCTCGAGAAATCATTGACTTAGTTGAAGACTATTTAATTTGGCCACTAATATTTTGCAATCGAGGGAATCATAAACCCGTTCTTAGATGATAAGCTCCAATTAAAACTGAATTTGAAAAAATCACGCATGATACAATCCTTCCTCCTATTGACGAGCGACTCTTATTATTTCTTTTGGAGTCTCTTACCAGGCGCTGCATAACTGCAATTGAACCGTTCAAGTAATAACTCGTATCTTTCATTATTGCTGCAAGATGTGTATGTCCTTGTCTTTCTTCGTAAGAGAATGCCATGTACAACGGACTTCTGAAGTCAAGCAACTTCTTGTATGCAATAGCAAGATTGTCTTTCAACTCCTGTTGGTGCAAAAATGAAAATTATTCATGAATAATAAGCCTTAAAAGCTTGCAATCTCTACTTTACATGTCTAACAAACAATGAGTTATCGGTGACAAATCACGCTTCTAATCATGCTTTATGGAAAGAAATTGCTTGTTTCCCAATGGCTAGTATACTTTAGCTGAATATCGAGGTTGCAACACGAGAAATATTTGGAGTGGTATCTGAAAATCGATGGAGAGTTGGTTGAAAAAAGGCGGTGGGATGCGTACCTACTTTTGAATCGGTATTTTAAGTCAAGAAAAAGGAATTCAGTGGATCCCGTTTTAAGCCCATAAATTCAAAATAATATTTCCAGCGAGCCAAAAACAGACTGCACAGCTGTGGTAACATGGGAAACAAAGAAGATCAGAAAAAAAGTACCGGCTCGCTTACTTGGGTTGAGGAACAGCTTTGTGCATTCAAGTTTGGCATCTTCACAAGGGAATCCTGGATGTAGTTTGATGACTTTATCAAATGATGAACGTTTTTCATCTGAAAGACAAGTTCGTGCAACAATTTTGTTTCAGTTAAACATTATAAAACTTCTGTCAAATTTGCCAAGCGCTGATTTGCTGGTATTAGGAACATTAGATGTTCAAATGCGTAAAGCCAATTTCTTTTGCTAGTGAAAATGCATCAGTTTTAAGTAGTAAATAAGTAGTTCGACATAAATCATTTGCTGGTTTCACCGAGGACTCTAAAAGAACCGAAAAAGACCAAAGCCGTTTTTCCTCTCAACTTTAGCTCATGAGATAGAAATTACTTAGATAAAAAGAAACAGCAGAACCTCACACCTCTTGAATTGCATTCTCGACTCTTAGTGGAATCACATAATTGATAAGAACTTGAGTTGTACTCGCTTTTCCTCCCGATGGGGCGCCATGTGTGAAGGAGCTTAATGCTGTGATTGATATGACGGCGATAAGGACTTTGTATGCCTCCATACTTTTTTTTTCTTTTGAGGAGAGAAAAAAAAGAGAGAAAATTAACGTTCGTTATCATCTTTACCTCAGAATCTTCGTCATCGTTATAGTCAATCATTATTAGAACTTTAAAACACTTTTGAAGTTTTGGAGAGCGAAATATTTTGTGAATTCTTTCGAATCATAATGCCTAGTTCTTCCAACATACATATAGGGATACCTGGTACTTACCTCTTGCCTTGGTTTATGTCCTTGTTTCGCTTTCTGAGATTATATTAGCCCTTGGTTCAGTTGCTGGGTTTGCAGTAGTTTGGCTTGTATTATGATGGTACTTCTTATATACCCTACTCAAAGGAAGCTGTATAAGTCGTTTTTTACCATCTTTTCAGGGAATTTCCATGGCTTACTCTTGAACATCATGTTATATTTTGGAGAACTGTTCGCGTTTTCCGATGTCCTGCAAACCGATCCCAAGTAGTTGGGGGGGGGTGGGGAATCCCGGTTATTCTTCAAAGCTGAGCTGAGAGGATTAAAAAAGTCATCCCTTAATATATTTTGGACAAATAAGTCATTTCTTTAAAGAAAATGATTGTTGGTAACAGCTACAGTTTTTCAAAGTAAACGCAAAGTTGCGACAAAGTTTCTAACGGTAATTTTATTGCAATGCGGATATGCTGATAGTGATTTCCTTAGGCGTATATCTGACGAACTTTGAAAGAGGTGCACAACAAGACTCAGTCGCAATATGACAACTTATTTGAGTTCCTCTCCTGTTACTACTTGTTATATGACATAAGTCCAGAATCGGGAAAACGGATGCAAGGAGGACCGGAATTTGAGCTGTAATTGAGGTTAACTCAAATGTAATAGCTCTTTCCTGAACTTTATCAAATCAAATCGGCTTTGAACGCATCGCAAAATGAAAACGAAGGTGATTTTACAAGCGAGTCAAGTCCTATTTTAATGATGAATTATTTGTGTCAGCTCTTCAAAACTGTTTACGGTCACCGTTAAATGCTTCACGGGCGACGATAGCTGGGGACACTGTTACTACCGCTGTGATCAGATAACCCAATTGTGGCTTTACGTGATTTAATTTGGTAGCGATTCCGTTAACTTTTCGATTGTGCTACCAAAATTTCTATCGCATTCGACACAGAAAAAAAAACGCTAGAACATCGGGGATGAAATGGGAGAACCTCATTCGTATTTTCTGGAGAATTAGAAAGATTTAGCTGAGAGCTTCTCTGTTGTTAATCACGTTTTTTTTCCACTTATGTACGAGAGACCTGTAAATTCGTTCAGAAAATGAAGGCTTAGGCTTTGTCGCCAGTGTCATCATAATGAACGATCGGGTGTGAGGGTTTAAACGTCGAGAGAAGCACAGTCATATCGTTAAAATATGTAGCGGAAGTGTGACCGATCCAGACAATGTCAAATAAAGTCATTGACACACACTCTACGTAAAACGCAACTTGAGATTGTTGATTCATCGTCTTTATTAGTCTTTTTTTTTATATCAAAGTGGTTATTCACTTTTCCGAGGTTAATGAGGTTTGAGGTTGATGTTTCTCTATTCTCCAGAGCACGAAATGAGCTCGTTTCTTCCGTCTATTTTTATTCACTTCAGTAAACGGAACCTTTGAACATGACACGTCTTTCATCGGCCATGCCAAATGACCTACAGTGTTTAAAAGCACTTATTTTAAAGGGGAAATTCTTGGACTCATCCTTCCTTGATAACAAACCGCATAGGCTAAAATCTGGACTCTGGACTTTGGACTGTACTTTATTTATGTTCTGTACAAAAAAATGTGAAGGGACGAGGTATGGGGGTAAGGGATGTAGATGCAGGATATTTGATGTGGTTAAATACAGGATATATGTATTTCCATTGATTTCAATCACTTTCTTTGTTTTCTTAACCAGTTTTAGTAACATTGTATAGTAGGCCCCGACACTCCTTTTTTTTCGATTTCTTTACAAACACGTTACTTCTTCCCTGGATGAACTACCCAATGTCTCCGCCACGCATGCAGGAAGGGGGTTACCAAATTCCTCTGCTGCAGTTTTGCAAGCCGTTGGTGAAGAAATGTTTATGGGTGTGGCCAGATGCTAAGACATGTATCTGGAAATGACGGTCCTCCCTATTTGCACTGCCACAGAGGCAGTATTGGCAGAATGGGTTCAGAAACGGGGCTAGTTAACAAATGTTTATTTTCATTGTATGGTCAATTGCGTCAGGTTAATGCAACCTGCGTTTATACAGTTTTAGGTATATATTCCTAATGCGTTATATCCTCATTTAAAATAAGTGCACTGGGAGCACGTTGCCAAGGAGCTGCATATTCCCCTAACGCTCTCATGAGCGCGAAACTCATAAGGCTAAAACATCGGTGAATTAAAGGGACCCTGTCACGGAATCGCAAGCGCTGACCAACCTCATTTCAAATATCCTCGAATATCCTTTTTCGGCCCAAGTTCATTCCTTTTCCACTGTGACCAATTGACAGTTGAGCTTGAAAACTTTAGGCTCAACTTTTCAAATTTCGATTTGACCAGCAACCCTTTGATGCAACCTCGTGTAGAGCGGCTCGCCTAGCGAAAGGTAACGATACTTTGATTACTTCAAAAGCAACACTCTGGCACAGTGGTACTGATATCACTTGCATTTTGAGTTTGTCTCTACTCACATCAACTCTCGCTCTTAACTCTAGTCTTAACCCTAACTAACTCTTAACTACTAGTTTTACACACTTATTTATAACAAGGTGGTACATCCGTTTTGTCTAGCAACCGGATTTTGAATTTCATTGAATCAGTACTAGACGTGACGCACTCAAGGAGGACCATCTAGAAAAGATAAACCAAAAAATACTAGACACAGCACCAGCAAATTCCTAAGGCTTACACGAAGTATAATAAACTAACTATTCAACACTCGTGACGGTGTCCGTTTAAGAAATGGTTCTCGTTAAATTCTCAAGTGTAAAAAGATTCCAATTTTGATTTTTCAACTGAACAAGCATTACATTTCGGGGTAACCATGTCACCTTCATTCACGCGAGAAAGGATAACTTTGAAGTAACATGTTTGTAAAGAAATCGGAAATCGAAAAAAAACAAGGAGTGTCGAGGCCTACTGTACAATACTATTAAAATTGTCTAAGAAAAGAGAGAAAGTGGTTAAAATCAATGTAAATACATATATCCTGTATCTACCTATATCAAGTATCCTGTATCTACCTCTCTTACCTCTAGCAGCCGCCCCCCGCCCTCGTCCCTTC
>BLAZ01001485.1:275513-278013 GCA_014633955.1 Acropora tenuis
TGGCGCCGCTTCCCCGCAAAATTCGCTCCAGGTTGCGTTCGGTTATTCCACCACCTAAAGCATAAAACGAGTTATGATCACGCAAGCAACATTCAGAAATAATCTTTTCCAGTAAGGAAACCGATCGGATTCATAAATTCAATCAACAGGAAGCACGTACGCATGGTACCTCAAGTTCGACAAGGAGCGGTATAAAACTAAAGCACTGGCGCCCATATGAGCAACAGTCCTACGATAGATCTTTCGAGTTGTGCACTGGTTACTTGAAATTTCTGTGTCCTTTATCAAGGAAGACTACTAAGGCAACAATCGTTTTCGGGTGTATTACGTAACGGCTGAATACAAACGGGAGAACTGCGCGGCCAAACCAGCACAGTTCCGCTGTTCATGTCTATCTACCACGACATAACATTACATGACATAACACAACATATTTATACTATCTTTAATACCCACGGCTTGCCCGTGCCTGGCCTATACCTCAGCGGATGAGGCAACGGTGCACCTATCCGAAGGTCGTGGGAACAATGCTCACACTGGCCAGAGTTCTTCTATGTCTCTGTGTGGGCCATTTCCGGCATACCTAGGGCTCCCGCTTGGATTGGTATTCCTAGGAAATGTGGCACTGCACTTTGCCCTCTATGGTCTATTCGGGCTATTTCCAGTTCTACGCGGCGAACTTATAATCTTTCCACGGCTTGTTTGGTTTTGCAGTTGGACTGTATAATCAGTTCGAGTTTTCTAACCGCTCTTGGCCTGGCTTAATCAATATAGGCTGGAGATATCATTAATCACCAATAACTTACCTGGTACAATAACAATCCTTTCTTTTGCCTGCGAAAATAAGAAAAACACAGAACTGTCATTGGAAAGGAAACGACAAGATAATTAAACGACTTCGACTATTTTGCATCACGTTTTATCTCTTCGTTGTTCCCTATATTTCTGTAACGCTTAAAACTACCAAATTCAATGCGAAACCGAGCATGGTGCTGTTATTGTTAACCAACAACCCTACCCCTCCCGGATGAAACCACCCGCGTGACCAACGGGGTCCATATTACAGACCCACCACCTCACTACCCCACAGGAGCAGTGAGACAGGAACTGGAGTACCCAAAGGGCTGGAGATAAATGAATTAATGCTGTATGCTCGTTGACACAATGCATTGAGTTTAGTTATTCGCGTTGTGCTTTGCAAACAAATGCACTAAAATTAGGAATAATTTTGTTGGGAAGTTATGTGCAGCCGAGTTTCTCATTCTTTGATTGTTGAATGTGAAAGAAAACGTGTGTATATTTGACTACATTACAAGAATAACCCTTCATCAAATATCAATGTAATAGCTGCTATTGCAGTTGAGTCGGGGGGGCAAATACAATGGAAAATGACTCATTAGCTTAGCCCCGTTTATGTATCAAAACCGCTGAAAACTGTAATATTTGCCATTGTAACACGCTGAAAAATAGTATGGTGTTTGTAGTATTGAACTGCAAATTTTCTTGTTTGAGCGTTGGATTGCGAGAAGCGAACGGATTGGAAGAATTCGCCGGGTCGCTTTGACTGGCAGTTTGATCAAATAAAGGTACTTTTGCCCATTTCTGCTTATACGCAGGGGATAAGAAGGTGCCTCCTCGGTTCCATTGGCACTGGGCAAGAAAGTTTGTGGTGGCAATGACTTCTGCAGAGTTTCATCACGTACTTTTTATTATTTTTTACGCCATAAACAATATTAGTTTGTAGCGTTGCCGTTGAAAGGTTGTCATCGTTGCAGTTCGCTTCCGCAACTAGCTGGAACGAATGTGGAAAGGGTCATTACCTTCTCAATAAGATGGCTTATTGTTGGTAAGCCCTCCAAAGCTGAAGAATCCTGTCCACTTGTTAAAATCCGGTCAAAACCCAACTGAATAAGAATTTCCAAAGATGTAAAAGGATCCTTTAACATGTCAAATGCTGCGGGAAAACAATCCAGTCATTGCATGTTGCGTAACTCTGCGTTTGCTCTATATATTCTTTTGGTTGGATTCGTACATCCGGACAGTACAGACATTTGATTTACCTTTAATTGACACTATAGACACGTGATTTGATGCAATAGGAGAAAATAGTTTTATATTGTTCGGGCCTTGTATGGTATGTGTAATCAAGGCAATAAATCAAGTTGAATCATGCAAACAACACGCGGTTTACTTCTACAACATAGTATATCAAATCGAACAAGATGATAGGAAATGACTCAGATCGGTCAATGGAAAATACACCATAGAAATCGTTGATAGTTTCCAGAACTTCCACTGCATTATTTCCAATGCAAGCGTGAAAAAAATGCGTACACTGATTTTTGTTGCACTAGTTTGTTATCAAAACAAAGAAGAATAATCTCTGAATCTTCCGCATCGTTTACCCCAGTAATGAAGAATCCGTGAAAGAGCAAATTAGAGGGTCCATAACTCTTTCCTCTGCACAAAAACCGTTTTTAGGGGAGAGGTTTCCCGAAAA
>BLAZ01001488.1:161247-163747 GCA_014633955.1 Acropora tenuis
CAGTGCACTATAGCAGAGTTTGTACAGTATTTTGAATACATATCATAAGTTAGAAACATTTCAAGACATCCTAAAATGATTTTGTGAGTTGATATGTCAGTGATATTTGAGATGATTTCGAAATGCACTGCCACAGTTGTTTTTACTATGATATGCCAAATATCATAGCAAACATAACCTTTATGTTGTTATCAATAATTAAACCTCACTCAACCACTTGAGAAATTTGAAATGTTATATTCAACAGCCAGAACAGTATGTCAAACAGGATACAGTGCAATAATTGCAGCATGCACCCATGACCAATAATTATTATTAAAGTAATTTTATTGGACAGAAATGATTATTGAATATTCTTCAAGGTACTTGTTGTTAAATTCATTATTGCATATATTCAATGATGTGAGGTGTTATTACTTATTTTTTGTTGGCTTGTTTTTTTTTTTAAGGTGAATCTCTTCAGCAGGATAAGGTTGGCCAAACATTTTCCTGTCCATGCAAAGCGACTACAGTGTATCCAGGCACGTCTACAGGCTATTTCAGTGCTTTGTAAGTAAGCCTTTCATGCTTGTACTACAGTTATTATTTTTAAGAGTCTCAACTGCATAATCCATGAACATCTAATTCCTTCCTTTAAAATTGACCACATGTGTTGTTGTCCATTTTTGTGTGGGAAAGGCTGATATTCATGGGCTGAAAATTGTAGTACTATGGTCCCAGGAAACAAGTCATAATTTATAAACTTCCTTAACTAATGGTTAGCGCCTGCTTGGAGCAACTGGCCCCTGGAGAAGAACTTGTCGTTCTTGACCTTAGATGTTATTAACCCTAGATGTGTTGTCTGATACACACAAGCGAAGTGAAACAAGCTGGTGAAAGCAGGGATTACTTCAATCAAGCCAATTAAATATGCACGCATTTTTCTACATATAAAGATATTATTTTTTTGTGACTCAGCTTTGACACACTGTTTACTCTGTCTTGATCAACTTTCAGTCGCTTTTTAACATCCGGACAACACATCCTAAAGGTGTCCAAATTGAATACCAAAGGCCAAACGCGTTATTAAAAAACTAGTTTGCAAACGCATTGGATTTTCTGACCAACGCATTGGCCCTTAGTTTACAATGCGTTGCAAACACGCGAGATGTTTCGCTTATCTTTAAGTGGTACTGCACACAAGACCATTAAATTTTAATTATTATAAGAAGCATGACCGAGGAATTTTACCAGGGTCAACACAGAATAAAGCTGAATAAGGGGTATTAAAAATTTCAAGTCTAACATTGATTTGACTCTCTTTTGAAGTCTAACTTAACCATTCCGAAGAAAACATAAACTTCCACTTCCTTGCTTGCTGTACTAAATTTTCCCAAAATTTTCCACCATGTATCAAGGCCCGTTTTTTTTTTTCTTTTTTCAATTTGGACATTTGAAATGCTCTGTCATTATATTCTTTTCAATCCAAGATTAAAAACTTTTCTTTTCTCACGGTGTTAATCAAATTTTAATGCTTTCTCCTACTTACTACTGGCATAATAATCTCTGATGGTAATTTTGTTATGCAGTATATAATTGCTCCATGTAAGCTCCATCTATTGTGTATTTTGTATAGGTAATCACATGATTTTGAGTGCAATTTAGAGTAAATAAGCATGAGTCAATTTTTCAAAGACTAACAAAATTGCATGAGAAAAATCATGTGATTACTTATTAATAATATGCATGAAAAATGCGTGGTTAAGAGCAGAAGAAATGCAGGCGTATCGAACAATCAGGGAAAAATTGTGCCATCCAGGGTGTGCGCTTGGTTGGTCGTGACCAAACCCTATTGTTTAGTTATAGTTGCCAATCAAAAGCAAGAATTCTGTGAGTAAATTGCATTTAATTCACTATTTTTGCACTGAATTAACTCTTTACTTAAAAAAAAATGCACTGCTCTCAGCCAATCAGAATCAAGTAATTTTTTCATGCATATGATAAGTCTTGTGACAAGGAGTCCGGGTCCTGTGAGCCCCATGTCTCCTCCTTGGCTCCCTTGCCATGTGTCAACTTTTTTCACGCTGCTCTCTACGTAATTGTGTAATGCGGCTAAATTAACTGAACTGAACTGCTTCTCTAACCCCCAGGTATTTTTAATTTGTGAGTTATTTCTTGAAGTCTGTAACAAAAGTAGTTCAAATTGTTCTTCCTGTTTCTGCAGAGGAAACAAATAAATTTATTTTTGTTTCTCTTTTAGTGTATTCCAACAGCACACAGGATGTGGTAAATCCTCTTCTATACCAGGGATTCATTGAAGAAACAGTGGAATTACTTGAACTTGACCAGCCGCAATTCAGTGTATGTTTAATGATAAAGTATTTTTTTTAAAAGAATAATATGAAGTTGGTACATATTGGAAAAGGTTTCTTTAAAACACCAAATTACAGTTCCACCAAAAATGCATTTTAGTGGGCACAGCTAAGTTATCCAAAAAACTAATTATTGCTTTGTAATAGTA
>BLAZ01001488.1:186385-191385 GCA_014633955.1 Acropora tenuis
CCCGAAATCTAAGTGTGTTGACAAAACCAGTGAAAGCTTTCTAAAGAAACTGTGCTGTTGCGTCGCTGGGGAAGTGAAACGCTAAAATTTGGTTTTCGAGCGTTAGCCCTTCGTCGTCACTGTCCGATTGTGTTACGAAGCTGACGTTTCTAGCGTTCGCCCTGCGTCGTCACTTTCCGATTATATCACGATGATGACGTTGGGAGCATTCGCCCTTCGTCGTCACTTTCCGATTATGTTACGAAGATGATGTTTCTAGCGTTAGCCCTTTCGTCGAAACGTTATCTCTTCGCGGTTGAAATTCGACCCTTGTTAGCTTGTTTGAGACCAAATTTTTGTGCTAACAAGACGTAGCGCAATTTGTCATAATTTCCCCTGTAACTGATGAGCTGCCGAGGTGCGGGGTTTCTCAGAAACAAGTCAAACCACACAACTCTGACTTGGTCAGCTCGATAATCTCATTTGACTTTGTTGATCTTCCAGGAGCTAGGATTGGATTTTGACATGTTTGAAGAAGACCAAATGATGAGAGCAATTGCCATGTCCCTGGGTCAAGATGTGCCAGCTGGTGGCCGTGCGACTGAACAGCAGGTAAAACAAGTCTGAAAGCGTGTTTAGCTTCTAAAAGAAACAGTGGTGCTGTATTGGCGGGAAATGTCCCGCGGGATCGGCCAGCCCGCAAATTAAACGCGTCAGTTCTGTCGAACTGCAAGAGCTGTTCACTGCTAAACTGGTCATGTCATCCTTCCAGAACAGAGTCGGTGTGGCTAGAAAGAGATCTCGATTCCGCAGAACCGACTCGTTTCATTTGCGGGCTTGTCGATCCCGCGGGATAGTTCTGACAAATGATAATCGGGCTGGACTCTAACACCAGCACTCGTGTACTTTAACGGGAATACCCGGCTGCCTTTGAATATTTTGAAATCGAATAATCGAGTTATCTTTCAAATACACCGGGTGATGCCTTCCACAAAGGACCTAAAACCCTGCTTATTGAAAATTTGCTGGAAATCTTTGAGCTAGAGTAGGCATGTAAGGGGAGTTGTCACGCCATTTGAGTTTAATTCAAGAGTATGTTTAAAAACGCTGTAAAATCAATGGAATACAAACTATTGCTACAGTTTCTTTTTGAAGAAGTTAGTACTTTGAATTCAATATTTATCATTTATATGGCAGGATGGCGAAGATGGAAAACGATTAAAACTTTAAAAAATTGGCCAACTTTTTCAAAACTGGATCAGTTATGGACCGTATTCGTAAATGGCGGCCAATAAATTATTTCTTTTTCGTTGTGTTAATAACGCCAACTAAACTGACCTCGTTTACATGGACAAAAATTAATGCAAAAGAAATCATGCTTTGGAGCTAGACTAGTTGGTCTCGTTAGCACGAAGACAAAAGAATAATTTATTGGCCGCCACCTATGAATACAGTCTATATTCCAAAATTTCAATGTGGTTATCTCTTGCTGGCAAAATTCGTTTGATACTGTATTTTTGGTCGATAAAGAATGCTGTTGCTTTTGAATCAAGTACCAAGATTCGTTTTTCAACCAGTTGTAACCTAAAAGCAGTAAAGCTACCGTGACACTGTCCGTTTAGGAGACTAAATCTCTGGTCTTCCCCTCTCATTTTGCCAGGCTTCGCCTGCTGCTGCTGCTGCTGCCGCTGCTGGTGCTACTCCTCAGAATGCAACCGCAAGTGAATCAACTGTCATCTCTGCAAACACCTCAAGGGTAGTGAACAAGGAAAAAAGAAGTGCTGAACAGCAGACAGCGAAGGAGACCGAAAAGGAAAAGGACGACAAATGTCCATTAGAAAAATCAGAGTTGGATCAATTTACATCTGGCATGCTGCATGGTTGTCTTGAAGTTTTAACTGAGATGCCCAGCACTGTATTCAAGGCCTGTGATGTTCTCTCGGGTGTGGCGCAGCGCAACGGAGAAGAATGGAAAGAAAACACAATGATTCACATTTTACAGCAGGTGATGGTCTTTCAAAGTCGTGAATACTCGGAATATATATCCGAGTGCTCGTAATGAGAGACGAAGCTGTGACGTTCTGGGGTATTCAAAGTCGTGATTACTCGGGAAAAATCCGAGTGCTGCTATTGGAAGGCGACCCGGTGACATTCCGATTACTTCAATTTCGGATGCTTGAAAGGGAAACGGAGAAACCAGTTGCACTGAGGCCAGCGATGATGAATGCGTGAAATGTCAAATATTTAACTTGAGCATTTTAAGATGTACATTTGTGATGTTAGAGAGATTTTTTTCACCATTATACAGGGTCAACTTGAGCTATGCAGTGATATGATTCAGAGAGATGTCTCCTATTGGCACGAGCCAGTTTTCAGGGTCGAAATAACCATCTTCCAAACTGCAAAACATTGTTTTCAACATATAATTGCACCAAGAGACGATAGCTAACAGAACAATACGGAAAACTTGTTAGGGCTTTAAGCGTGCATAGAGTAACCCCACCTTGTTTGATTAGGATCATGGGTAGGATTAGCCTAAGGGACACACCTTGTGGCAACTACACAAAGCAGCAGAAATGTCGTCTTTCAGCGTCAATGTTATTTTCCGATGTATCGTGTGACATCAACCATTTCTCTGTTCCTTTACAATAGTTCTGACTTTGTCAATGTTTTTTTGTTGTTACCTTTCAGGTCACAAATGACACCCAGTCAGTCCTGAAATTGTGTTCTGCACAAAATGCCGAGAGCAGACAAGTTGAAGGAAGCATGTCACAGATAAGTGCCGCACCAGAAGCAGCTCGTCTTTCGTCCCTTCTCCACCTAACTTGTTTGTTGTTCGAGGTAAGTGCGTTGCGTGTACATTTGTTCATAAAATAAGTTTGAAATGTTTGGGAGCATCTAACGTGAAGTTTACAAGTGCAGTTCTTGACTTCAGATGTCTTTCTGTCTTTTGAAAGGTGAAATACATGTTTCATTGCCATGAGATACTAAGCTTTCTATTCCATATGCTCATCCATTCTGTCATCCATTTTTACAGGAAAAGAAATTTCGGTGTGAAGCCACTATCGAGAAATTCGGCATCCTAACCTCGTTGCTAGAGCTTTTGGAGGTGTGTCAAACGATTCTGCTGCAAAGCAAACTGACAGGGGGCAAAACAACTACTCCAGTGTAAGTACTCTTTGTCTGTTGCAGAAACTAACTGAAGCAAGGTGAAAAAGGCGTCAATTGGCTGATGAGAATTTTCTCTGTGAAGTGCTCTTTTGTCAAAGTGACACAAGCAATGCGATTATTGAAGATATTGCTTCTATGAAATATAAAGTGCAACACACTAGGAGTGGATTTTTTTTTTATTACTTTTGAGGATGCTCCAGAACTGAGCTGTTCGCAGTGCCTTTTAGGTGACCATTGGCCCGCTCTCTCGGTCATACTTTTCCTTTACAGCTTCATAATAGAATTCAAGCCCCTTCAAATAGGTGCCACGAGGTGTCACCTTTGGCCTGAGATCTCTATTTTGTGCCGTTTGGTTTGGGTCCTGCTTATTCTTTGTGTCATGGAGACACAAAGTTTAAGCATATTTGATGTACAGATAACATGTCGGGAATCTCATTGTGTCGGTGTATTTAACTAATCGCGTCTTTTTTGCACTGAAATCATCGAAATGTGGCGTTTTGTATGTGTACACTGAAAGAGGTGAGTACTTCGTGTACAACTCTTGAAATTTGCTTTTCTTGTATCAAGGTGGCTGTCTCCTCTTCTTCTCTTCTTGGACACTCATGAGAAAATGGCTGTTACCACAAGGAGAAAGGAACTGCACGATAAGGTTAGTTTCCTTGATATCACACTGGAAATACTAAATTCATATCAATAACTTAAGTCATGGTGTGTTTTAACCGGACACATGTTCTTCGCCAATTTGGAAGACAACAAGTCATCCTAAATCGGGTCAAATCCAATCCCACCCACATAACACACTCGGAGGCTTAACTCGAGTTACCATCGCCACGAACGAACTATTGCAAGCACGCTTTTTGTTATAGCAGGGCCCTACTATGAAGTAGTTTGCCTTGCAGCATGACGAAATCAATCTATCGGGGATATTTCAAAGAATATCAAAATATAAATATATATATGCTCACTCTTGAAACATTTTTCAGCGCTCAGAGAGAATTTGTGTCACCGTGTAGCCATGTAATATTCTCTGTGTAATTTCTTACCTACTTAGCGCACTACGCATGCTTGGAAATGGTTTGATGATCGCAGTGGTCGGTGGTACAACTACAACGTCAACAACAACACAACAATTGATGCAGCTTACAGAAATGGAGAATCCGGAGTTCGGTGAGGCCATCCACACATTTGGTTTCGTTATTAAACACAGTTTCGCTGTGTCCGAACTTTAAGATATACTACGCTGAATAAGTGTCACGAATTGTGCCCTCATAATGTGACTCAACTTCCAGATCGACGAACACCCCAAGGGCTTTTTAGCTTTAATTCTTATCGTGTAGGATTCTACTCTAATCTGTTCTATCACTTGTTGCGAGGAATGCAGATAGTAGAAGTGGTAAGGCATCGTGCTAACTCTGTTTCTTTAGTTAACAAAACATGACCGTCTGTCTTGACCTGAAAATAATCTCAAGTCAAACACTATAAAACAAATGTTTGCACTCCGGTAGCATTGTCGGTATCTGCAGCTCCATGGTCTTATTGTGGTGCTGTTCGTTTAAACAATGCGATATCAATATGCTGTCCATTTTGTATTGGTGGATTACCTTCTGCTCTGTGCTGGTGTGTCTCAAACTGGGCTTGTACATATTTTCTGTCCTTTGCCTCAAATATGTTTCCATATCGTTTAGGGTTAGTGTTGATTCTTGCTCAGGTTGCCGAAGTGTCAATCACCCATGAGCATTCGCCAGCTCATCATCGGTGTGTGAAGCTGTAAAACTCACAGATGACGTAAAACAAAGAAGACGAAAGGGCCGAAAGAGCATTGATCAAGAACCGAATCTCAGTACGAGCTA
>BLAZ01001488.1:231276-233776 GCA_014633955.1 Acropora tenuis
GCAGCTATGTCTTACACCCACCACGACTGTTCCACGCTAATGAGGCCTAACAAGGTCACCGAACAGCAGTCCACGGATGCCACAGCCCGGATTACATACATTTGCGCATGGCATGTAATGATGGCCACAACGCCGGGTTGGTGTCAGACCCAGTTTTCCATATTGATCAAAGCTTTTTCTCCTAAACCGTTCGATTTTCTTTGATCTCCAGAGCGCCACACGAAAGAAAGAAAAAGGATTTGACAAAGGTAAAACGCGTCAGAGCAAGACGCGAAAATACCATTTTGACCGAAGAAGGAGAACAAGAACTGGAAAACAGCATTGTGAATGACCCAACGGACAAGATGGACGAGGTATTGTTAAGCTAAGGTTCTTTTTTGTGCATCTTTCAGGAACAACCTTGTCAAACTCTTTGAAAGAATTTACTTTGCCATTTCCAAAATTCACCATGACTGTCAGCTTCTAGAGCAGTTTTACGACGCTACGGCTTTTTCTCATAAACCGAGCAGCAAGACGAGACTTAAATAGTTTCACAGTATTATTGAGATCCCTGTTAGCCTCCTCAACTTAGCGGAAAGAAAATGAAAGGAGACGCTTTGTGACGCTTATAAAACTTGGCGAGAGTCTGGCCACTTTTTTGTCGCGCGAAGTATTTGAGAATTACAATGAGTGAAACAGATAAGTTGATGATTGGTTTTCCAGTCTGTCATGAATCAGGAATCAATCGAGGAGGACCAGCCAATGGAGTCACCGATACTAGGACCATCGGCAGTTCCTTTGAAATCCACAAGAAGATCGAAGCCCTCCAAACAAGTCATCTCACAGACTGTTGTATACAAGGAAAAACACAAACCACCGAAAGCGGAAGTGACGCCTCCGCAGGAAGAAGATACTTATAAGGAGGAGTCCTTTGACACTAGTCCTATGCAAGGAACAGAGGCCGGGGTGCCTGGTGAAGAGTTCGTTCTGGACGGTGGAGAGGCGACTGGGTCAGAAATTCCTGAGGACGACAAAAATCTGGCAGAGGAGACAAAAATTGAAGAAAAGAATATAAAAGAGAACGATAAAGTAGACTATGCGAGAGAAGAGAAAGCTGTAAAAGAGAAGGAAGTTCAGATAAAGGTTGAATCAGAGGAGCCACAGATTCAAGTGGAGATCAAGAAAAAAATTATTCCAAAGAGTAAGAACTTGTGCTACAACTGTTTCTACTTTAGCGGGACTGAAAACATTTCTTTTTCTTTTTCAATTCAAAAAATGTTTTTCTTTTTTTTCTCTTTAGTTCGTGGCGTGGCCAGAGTAAACGCAGCATTTAAGGAACGCGTAGAACTGGCGAAAAGATTGCAAACAGTCTTAAGGTAAGTTATTAAAACATCACATTTAAAATAAATTGATGATTGCAAATGAGATGAAGAATTTCCATTGCAGGTCAAGATTATCCAGGGTTGGGCGCTGCAACCAGATTCCTTATGGTTTATACTAGTCGATTTTAGTCCAAATTACAAAAGACATTGCTGTTTAATAATGAGCTGTCACTTCAGCTATCATTTGCTTTGCAGAGAATTATTGCACCTGTAACATGTTTTTATTGAAAGGGTTGTTACTTTCTCCAATGTTTCATGATAGTTTCGGTTTGGTAAAACACTTAACGTGATGTCTCAATGACAATGATTATGTATTCCCGAGCATAGCTTGTTCAAGTTTTATTTTCATTTCAGGGAAGCTATCAGCAACGTTATTGGTCAAGCCGACATCAAAGTCAGAAAAGGTATCTATATTTTTGCTGTTTTCCAGGCATTGGATGAGTATAATTCATTCCTAGTAGCATTTCATCTACTCAAATGGTCCGAAGTAGGATTTTAGTTCTATCCAAGAGCTACCATAATTGTTATCAGCGGTTTCGACATTCAAACGAGGCTAATGGTCAATTTTCATTCGTTTGATCCATTAGCCTCGCCTCCATGCAACCTAAAAGAAAAGAGAATTTGTCAGGGGGCTCAACTGTAATAACAGCTGTTAATTAACTTGTTTTTTCGCTTTCTGGTTTACTTTTCTCTTCTTTTAGTTGAATGGCGAGAGCTTAATTAGTTTTGTCCACTATTAATTGCCATTGTTAAGAGTTAGCCGTAGCCGTCGTTCGGTCGGTTTTTCCGTCGTTCGGTCGGTCGGTTGGTCGGTCGGTCGTTCCATCTTTCGATCGGTCGGCCGGCTTGTCAGTAAGTCATTCACGCACTCCGTCAGTTAGTCACCTCGCCATTCACTCAGGGATTTTATTCAGTCAGGAACACCAATCATTCACCAAATTGCTGCCTGGGTGACTCGTTATCTTTCATGTCATACTTCACTGATACATGATTCTAATTCATTTTAAACATTCAGACTCAAGCATCGACTTCTTGGCTCAGTATCGACTTGTTGACCGAAGTCATTTGGAGATGTATGGTAGAGCATTCACACTGGAAGACGAGGACGAGGATGGAATCATTTCGTACGAGGTAAATGT
>BLAZ01001488.1:238776-241276 GCA_014633955.1 Acropora tenuis
TGTGAGCAGAGGAGGCGGCTGAAATTCAGGCTATGATTAAGCACAGTGTAAAAGGGACGATTATCGTGATTCTTTCAATCCAACCAGTTGCATGCATTTACTGGCAAAAACACTAAGACATCATCATATTCAAAGAAAAATGCCTCGCAAAAAAGTTGGAGTTCAAATTTAAAAAAAGACTGGATCGAGCAACTTATTGTTCTCGCTCCCGCAAAATTGAGGCCAGCGGCGCCATCTTGTTGGGACCACTTTCGCGGTAAAGCTTACTATATGCCATGGGTAATATAAAGTTTAAGAGAAATGTACCTTGTTCACTGTTTAGCGGAATAACATCGTTCACGGGAAGCATCCAAATGATTTTCTTCTCAATGCTAACATGTACGATAGGGTCTCAACGTGGTCACAACAAGATGGTTGGTACTAACTTCTTTGTCTTCACTTTCTAAACAATAGAAGCTCGACCCGCCTGGGCTAAAACCCACTTGTAACGTCGATGGCGATGTTTCTAAACCACTCAGTGACCGCATGGTGCAAGAAACGAGAATTCATCATGAGTTCTTGATTATTTAATTTTAGTGAGTTTGTCAAGAGACTTGTTGAAGACCTTGATCTTTTTGAACTGGAGTGTAAGCTGGATTTCTACAGGGTAAGGAAAAATAGTATTAATAATAAAACCTTTCAGATTTACTACCAAATGAATAGTTTACATTTGCTACAATTACAACAACTTTCCTTCGGCCCTCGGTCGAAAATGTGGTGATTCCTGGGAAAAGTCGTTACTGGCCATTCTTGACGCCCCGAAAACGACAGCACAGGCTACCTATCGTGTATATATATAAATATTAAACAATTATTCCTCGATCTCGAATGGGCTCTGAGTCAATGCCGATGAGACAGAAGGTCCAATGAGCCTTTGACTCAGAGGCCATTATGGCGAGAGGAATAATTAATGTTTTGGTAAAATCTAACTAGTTTGTCAAAAAAAGATGTCGAGACAAAACATCTTTCGCTATTCAAGTTAGACTTCAATCATTTTTTTTGCTGCCAAAACATTACAAATATGGCATGCGCTTTTCGCTACTAGTGGGCTATAACATATAGCCTAGTAGTAGCTACATCAATCAAAACGCAGCATTGATGATAGACCATTAGGTGGATTTTACTAAATATATATACACGTATTATAGTATGGTCCTTCTGTAAACGAAAGATGAATGGTATGTGTTTGCAAATCCATGGTGTAAGTGTATTTTAGATTGTTCCATTTATCGTAACAAAAAAAATCAGTGAAACTGTGGTTCCAGATGTACAACTTTTTTCGAATGTTTACTGCTTGTGAAAAGTATATGCTACGACGAAGGCAATGCTTTCGCTATGTATCTCGTGCATTAAAATGTTTTGTGTTGCCGATCTTTGCAATGAAAAGAAAAGAACCGCATTCTCTACTTGCACATGACCCATAATGCTTTGCGCTTTGGGGGGTAGGGTGCCTTCATTTTCCGCCACATTGGCTTGCATTGTAAGCGAGTCGCCGTTAGAGTAAAATCCTTTTTTTCGCAAAAATTTGTACCTTTTTTACGCAATATATACCATCGTATCTCAACATCGAATTGTCACTAAAAGCTTATTTTTCTTTTAGAAAATGTTCTTCGTTACCGGAGATTATTCGGCGAATTATATTACCGCCGACCAACTTAGAATCGAACTAAAGGCTGGAGGGCTTAACCAGAGCCAAGAAGATCACGTTATAGGACACATAATGCAGTCAACTTATACAGGAGAGGTAAATGTATACATTACTATATAAATTATAGGGGATGTATAGTATAACATGTGACCATCCTTATCTTACGTTTCGAAGGATTTGTTTAAATTAGTGGTATGTCTCACTCATCAATCTTGAATGGACCATCTTGGTGTTCTGATATAGAGATTTCGCTTGCGTCTCCCTGCGCTGAAACAGAATGAAACATTATGGAACAGTTCCTTTGAGAAACACTTCTGTCCATGATTGCAAGTAGCAAAGTTGTATGCTACGTTGTGGTAAACGTCACGGAGTGTCCTGTTAAGCCTAAGCCTAAAATATCTTTTTTGTAGTTAGGAGGACACTTCACGACGCTTATACACCAAATGCATAAATGTAGACTTATTATTATTATTCTGAATTATTATATGGCTCTGTCTCACGAGGACTGAGAACTACAAAATTCACGAATTTGATTGGCTAAAATCGATATTGACCGCGGTCTAGATTTTCCCATCTAGACCGGTAATGTTTTGCGGTCAAAAGATGCAAACTAAAATGCAAAAATATTGAGTATTTTCTTCTACCAATATTTATTTATGGAAGTATCAAACATCATGATGACAAAAGAGAGGATGACGAGCAAACTTTGACAGAATTAAGTTCAGCTCATCGCTACTCATCGCCGTTCGCAAGCAAAATGTCAGTTAGTACAAACCAGTTGCATTAAACGAATTAAATTGTTCTTGTTTGGCC
>BLAZ01001488.1:376113-381113 GCA_014633955.1 Acropora tenuis
TCCTCCCATTACTTTATCATTATTTATACTATTACTATTATTATTATTATTATTAATATTATTATTATTATTATTATCCTTTAAATCTACTGTATAATACTGACCTAGAACAGCATTGTTGGTCAATATACATTTACTCAGCGTGGTTGAGATGAATTCAAAGACAATTCCAGCAAATGGTCACAGTCAGAGAAAGAATTACAATGAAACCACAAGAGGTTAATGAATTCCAGTAAATAAATACTTTTTTCACAAACTATTGCAAACTATAAATGACAAATTTTAAACTTTACTGTACTAACATAATGCATGTACAATTGTATGATAACATGCAATGTTCAATGAATTCTTGTCATGTTACTGTAGATACTGTAGAAGGGAATTGTCAAATTCAACAGTGTCGTGACAGTCACGCTATGTGATCTACTGTACCTAATGGAAACTCATGGAAAAGTAATGTACCTGTTTTGTGAAACTTGCTTGCTTCTCCAAACATTGTGTTTACTTCCTCATCTCTAGCAACACCATTTACTGAAAAATTAATGGAAATTTAGTTCTTCATAAATCTTAAGACTTAATAACGTGATAATAATTATTCAAATTCCACAAAATTAAAGGCAAAATTTGTACATGAAATGTACTCTAGTGTATTAAAGGTTCATAAAAAGGTAAAAAAAATAATAAATTAACATAATATAAGTTAAAAATTAATAAATTTACATATGAATACAATAAATTAACATATATACAGTAAGGATGATTAATTAACATAAATTATTATAAGTATGATAATGATCATTATTACAATAATTTAAAAAGGTGAAAGTCATTACTAGTTACAGTGCAATATCTATAGTACAGAGAAAGTACATTTTTCACTCAAAATTTTCAAGCATTCACTGTCCTAGTACTATCATAATTTCATCTACAAATGCAAAATTTCACAAAGCAGTTAGTTTGGAAGAAAAATTTTCAAACAACTTGTCATTGGATTTTTGTTTTGCACCACAGTCTTCAGAAGTTTCAAAAACAAAAATTCAATAAATAGTTGTTTGAAATTGTTCTTCCAAACTAACTGCTATGTGAAATTTTACATTTATAGATGAAATTATGATAGAAGTTTCTATCATTGCTTTTGGACAATAACAGTAACCAGCAATAAGAATATCAAGTCTTCCTTCGCATAAAAATACCTTGTGGTTCAATTGCCGCTGAAGAAGTCCCTTTTGCCACTTTTCCTTCCTTGCTTGGTTTGGACTCCTTAAAACAAAAGCAAATCACATTAAATTTTTTTATTCACTTTCAGGTACCAATCACCAAAATTAATAGTGGTTTCGTTTTCAATTAATTAAGAGGCTTGCTAAAATAAATTATCAATAATTACCATGCTTGAAGTAAGCCCACAAAGCAACATTATTTTGACCATAGCTATTATCAGCATCATTTTTAATCAGTATCAGTATCAATGTAATACTAAATGTCTAAAAAGTATCAATGTAATACTAAATAAACTCAAAAACCCTTACAAGACCTTCCAGGTCTATTTCTGAAAGGTTCAGTTACTGCTGTCATCATAAAAACTAGCCAATCTGATTGGTCAGACAAATGGTTTATCCAAGCAATTTAGCTCTGCAGAATTCTGACAAGGCTTCACTATAATTATTGTCACTGTATAATACAGCAAAATTTATACAAAACCATCTAAATGAGAGAAAAACAAAGAAGTGAAAAATGTATTCTTAAACTGCAGTCTACTGTACCTTAGGTTTTTGTTTCTGCATGTCTTCTTCTCGTTTGGGTCCCAGCAAATCCAGAACCTACAAGAATATTATTTATATAAAATATAACTATATAAAATTATATACCTCATTACATAGAGCAACAGTACTTTGGTCAAAGAAAGGATATCCGTTGTCCACAAATCTAAGTTCCACTCTTTCATGGTCATCAGACAGCTTTTTATTGTGACTAGAACATGTTCTTACATTAATAATTATTAATGTAACTACATTAAAAATTAATTATTATTAATTAATTTAAGTACATTTAGTGGATGTATAATAATTATGATGAATATATGAAATGACAAAAATTATTCCAATATTTAATATTATTTGAACTGCAGAGTTTTAGATGTATCATGTTACACTGATCATAGCAGTACAACAAGTAACTAATGCAACAGCAAAAAAAGCATGAAAAATCCTGACTTGAACAGTGGAGAAGTATGAAAGGTTTTGATTAAGTTTCACCTCGGTGGGGAAGTAAACACAAAAATTTGGTACCACACGAGTCAATATGGATTGAATTGACACCATAAAGACACTATAAAGCTGCTGCTTCAAGCATTTTGTACCGCAGTACTGTACTTGTCACTTGCTCTGACGAAGCCAGACAAATGCTTGAAAGGACAACTTTAATAATAATCTCAATGGAGTGTATGCAACAATCACACAGGTCATGGGTTCAAATCATTCATTCAATTTTTTCAGGTCTCTTTCATTTCACCCACTTATATTTTACTGCAAAGATCTTTCTAACATCATTTTACTTTAGACCATCACTGGTTTTGTACTAATAAGCCTCATGTAATTCACAATAGATTATCACCAGGACAAAATAATTGAATAGAATGAAGTTTTAGCTACACAGTATAGTCTTTCCTGCAGCAACAGATCAAAGGTGGCAAAACAAATTATTATTTACTGTAATTTAAATATTTTTTCCTCCTAGCTGTTAGGGTACTAAATCAAAGAATGTACTACCATGTACCAAAAATAAACTTACAAAATTATGCTCAAATCTTAGAAGCTAAATGTCAACAAACTAGTGTAAATGCTTTACAAAATACAGCCAAAACCAAACAAATGAGCCAGCTCTCTTTCCATACGGTTTTTTTTTATGCCAAACTGACTCAGTTCAACCTTTTACCCAACTGTACCTGCATATCAATTTCTGATTTGATTGCCTTGCCATCTGCCCATTTTAATTTCTCCCTTGCTTTAGCTAGAGTTAATAAAAAAAATAATAAGTTCTCCGTTTTCTTCCTATACACACCAATAAGTTAAACTAAAAATAATTAGTCTCTGAATCAAAGAGGAAAAATCAACTCACACATAATCATTCCAAGGTTAAATTTGTATCGCTTCTTTAACAATTCTTCTTTGTTAAGTTTAATAAGCTCTTCAACCTAAAAGAAATAAATTTTTTTCCTCTTGCTCAGGGATATTAGCTTGACACTGCAACTCAAATTTGAGCTAAAGTAACGTTGTTGTATAAATTGTGTTCATTTTTTGTGAGACATTCACTGAACCAACATGTACAATGTTAATGGTTTTAAGTACAAAATTTTGTACTTAATACTAAGGCATTGACTTGCACATGATTATGTACTCACACAATCCTCAACTTGATCAGGTGTGATATTAACTCCAACACCACAACTCTCTTCGAAAGATGCTGCATCAACAGGAAGCACTGGATTTGCCTTCATATAATCAACAGCAGCTGGATAAATCCAAAACATACAGTACTAAAATTCATCATTGAAGTCAGCCAAATTCCAAATTGAAATGTCTTTGATTAGATGATTGACTGATAGATGGATTTATTGATTGACTGGATGATTGATTGATTGATTGATTAACTGATTGACTAATTGATTGATCGACTGATTGATTGATTAACTGATTGATTGATTGATTGATTAACTGATTGATTGATTGATTAACTGATTGATTGATTGATTGGTTGACTGATTGATTGGTTGACTGATTGATTGATTGATTAACTGATTGATTGATTGATTGCTTGACTTATTAATTGATTGATTGATTAACTGATTGACTGATTGACTGATTGATTGATTGCTTGACTGATTGATTGATGGATCGACTAATGATAATTATTGATATATTGATTGATTGATTTGAATGACTGATAAACTGCTTGACTGGCCACATGACTGGTTCTTTAACTCATGGATTAATTGCTTTCTTTTTTTTTTCCACTGGCTGATTGATTGATTGACTGAGTGATGATTGGTTGATTGATTGATTGGATAATTAATATTGCATTGAGTAACTGACAAACTGGTTGAACAAGTTATTAATATTAATAGAATTAATTGATATTAAAAATTAGACTTACATACTGTCTGACAGACAGAATGACTGACTACAGCCAATAAAGATCATTTTGATTAATTAAAAGTAAAAACAGTAAAAAATACTAATTTCATTAGTCAATAACATTGTTCAAATGGATCCCAAAATGATTGACTGCCTGTAACACTGCATTACTGAACAGCATGAATAAGTGAATATGTTTTCCTGAAATGCAATACAACTTGCTATGATGATAACTCAGTTAAAGCTAATATTTTTGTCTTTGTCCGACTATCATGACAAAAGGTTAAATAATATTACAAGTACAGTACTCTAATAATTATTATACCTGTTAGCTGGATTACAGACGCAATTTTCTTGCTGGTGATATATTCAGTAACAAACTTGACCTGCCAGTCTTCCTTGACTGCGCTACTTGCCAGAGAGTACAACAACACACCAGTAGGTTTCTCAACATCAGCTACACATTTCTCTTTTGCCTTTTGCAAAGAGAGAAACCTATGGTTATTTATTTTTAGTGATAATTTATAGGGAGTCAAATTAATAAGTAACCACTGGCAGTGTTACTTTTCAGGTCATAACAGGTAAAATTTCCTGTCTCCAACATCACTCATTAGCTCCTAAAGTGGTCTGAAAAATCAGCTGTTAAAAAAAAAATAATTCAAGCACATTCATTTGACTCTGATCCTTGTATTGTTAAAGAAGTAGGGGCAAAGCTACTGTATGTGTGTGAAGTGGACTAAATTAAAATGAAGCAAATTTGTATTCCACATAGTGCAGTAAGCACACATAATTATTAAGCACTGATGCCTGAAAGGGCTAACCAGTTGGAAAAACTCTTTTACTTGACATGCAGACAAGAAGGGAGAGCAC
>BLAZ01001494.1:7733-12733 GCA_014633955.1 Acropora tenuis
ACAGACGGAGAATGGAATTGGAGAACGGCCGGGTCACGGTCACATCACGGTACATCTATCAATACGCAGTGTATTCTCTATAACACCTTCCTCCGAGACTACTAAATAGCACAAGAAAACGAGCTAGATCATATGGTGTCCTGCGGGATTATCAACAAGATTCAAGAAGGTGAACAAACAGCCTTTTTATGGTCCAGTTCTCTTTCTCGTTATGGTGAATGACAGCTTATATATCGAGTTACTGGAAGTATCTCGATGACATTACTATTTCCGAGGTAGATCCCATGCATGGTCCGCAATCAACTAAACAAGATGATTTTGACAGCATTTCAGCCTGGATGGAGGAAAATTGTATGAACCTAACCCCGAAGAAGTGCAAGGGAATGCGCATCTCCTACTGTGCTAAAGATCTCGACGTACCCTAGCTCACCGTCAGTGAAACGTATCTTGAAAAGGTGGGCGTACACAAAGTGCTTAGTATCACTCTTTGTGACAACTTAAAATGGCGCCAAAACACCAAGGAGATTGTGGATCAGACGTGTAAACGTCTATCCCTGCAAGGGTTTTAAAACGGGCTTGTGTCCCTTGCGTCATTATTTGCAGTATCCAAACGTATTGATGCAAACAAAACCTATGGCATGTATAGGGCGCACAGTGTAACCTATACAACCTAAAAGAAAGTTAAACTAATTACAAAGCAATATGACCCTATACAGCAACTGTTTTCAGAAGTATTCAAGAAAGGAATACAATATATGAAATAAATTAAAAGTAATCATAAAATGTTAATGGTTCACTATCAAAAAATAAAATATCCTAGCTTATAAAACAGTTGCTTTAAAATAACAAACCATATGCAGCGAAAATGAAATGGTGGCCTTCTGCACCTTCTCTAAAACGCACTTTGATCGGCTACAAACAATCATCGTCGTAGTTTCTTAGTTTCTTTTACGTCCTTCAACCATCCTCCCAATGCGTCAATAATGATGTTACCTTGCTGTACCTCGTAACCAGGGTGCTGTTGTTTTAAGTGGTCTATACTTTATTGCCTTCTCTTCAAATTTCTTTGCACGATCATGCATCAATCCAAGGGCAGCTCATTTCTACTGCCCAGACTTGCTTTTCCTGGAGGTCCACGAAGCGTATATTAACTCTATTAGCTCTATCATATGTGTGTTTTGCATTTACCTGCACACCCCAAAAAGCTTTCCCTTCATCCAAAGAATAATACCTTCAGAGCAGCATTGTGTCGGTTCAAATACTTTGATTGAGCAAGTAGAGAAAGTACTGACAAAATGTATAGAAGTGTCTCTGCTTCTTTACCACACAGCCCACAGCTTACATCTCCCTGAGTTGTTTTGGTCTTCCTTGTTGTATACATTTTGATTGGCAAGAGTTGTTTATAGAGTTCGATCGTACCTGCGACTGTATGGGTGGGTGCTGATGACCAATCCTTTATCCATCCAAAGCATGCATCCTGTCTAAGCTCTCCATCTTTCCAACGCGATGTGAATAACCGCCCATTTCAATTCTCTGTCTTTACCGTCTCCTGTAGCTTATCTATAATTGCGCGCTTCAAGAATTCTTTGATTTTCGTTCCCTCAACTTCTACCTCTGGTCTTCTAGCTAAAGTAAATGAAGGACTCGGATACCTAAGAGATAAACTTGTCTCCAGTTCCTTTGCATATTTGTGTGCTTCAGTTAGTAGTAAAGAATAACCTTTCTCCACTGATCTCTCCTCAAACATCCGGACTGTTCTTACCTTCAGGTCTACATTCTGATAAGGGCATTACAGCAGCTTTGATCTTTGTAAACTTGTATTCTTGTTCAATGAATCCCAGGCGACGCCGTCGTAGGTGTCTGGGTATATACATAACAGCTGTCGAGCTCAGTGGACACTTTCCTCCGTTCTCATGAATAATCTTTCTTGTTTCTCTATCAAAAACATCTGAAAGGGTTTTATTTAGTAATCAAAGGCAAACAGCAATAAACCAATGTATTTTTTGCCAACGAATAAAAGCAACAATCGAAGCTTGCAAAAGCTAAGATCACTTGAAAGGTGACAAAAATTCTTCTTTGCCAAGGAAGTAAGAAACCTTCTGTTGCCTTGCCCATCGGCAAAAAGTAAAACCGCCCTTTGATATTATGCGAACTCAAACAAGACTACAAGCAAATTACGAGCGGAATTCATAGAAGTTGAATTTTAGTGAAACTAAAATTTCTGCGGAAAAAGTACCATACAAATGTTTCATCCCGGGGACAAAATTCGTCCCTGGTTGAGTTTCCTCTTGGTGTTTGGTCATTTTGTTTCATGCTCGCTCAATTAAATGTTTTCAGCTCGGGAGAACTGATCATTATTTCATTCCGGTTCCCAGAACCGGGATGAAATTCGAACGTGTCATGTTTAACACCTTTATTTTATACGAAAACAGCGCAGCCTTTATATTTTATTCCACTTGCAGGCAAGAATTTTTCGTTGCGTAAAATTCTCGAAATTAACCCAACTGCGAAACCCATGGGAAAAGAAGTCTTTACTAGTAGAAACTCTCTAGTTAAGCTTCCAAAATTCATGCATAATGAACGCGATTTTTCACCGGTCATAAATCACAACAGGATAAAGCGACATTTGCTGCCTTGACCGTCCCTCCCTGGGTATCCAATGACTCCCATCAAAATGTAAAACCAGCCCCCTCCCTCGAGTTTGGTTTGACATTGATCGCTCTCTCCGAATATTCGAATTTCCCTCTACAGTGATAATCGGTAAATTTGATTCTCCCTCGTGAATTAAACGACCGTTGATGTACGTGCGAAAGCTATTGTTTTAAAATTTCCTTTTAAGGCAATATTTGCGGCGCCAAACAATAGCTAGTGTCTTGGAATTTGATCCACATTTCTTGATACGCAACTGCTCTCAGTTCGGTAATAGGCCGGTGTTGGATCCACATCAAATACTTGACCTCGGCAAGTGTAAAATGATTGGTTACTATTACTCGATTAAAATCAGAAAAAGGACCAGACCAGATTACCGACCGAGGTTGAAGGTAAACCTTTGCTGCACTCACGTGGGCAAACGTCTCGTCCTGTTTCACTGTTTCACATACTCCAAGGAATTTGTAGCTTGAACATCCTTTGATACTTTGAACTACTGACGTCTAATCGAGTTTATTATTATCATTTTTATTACTATTATTATTATTAATATTATTATCATTATTATTATTATCATTATTATTATTATTATTATTATTCCCTGCGGAGGAAAGCAAGCGTCATCTTTGACCATTGACAGCAACTCGAGTTACGCTTGGCCGCTAATCTTACTTATCTATGATTCTGGCTGCACTGCAGGTAAATGTTGCGAGAGTAGTAGGCATTCTCTTCCTGTGTCCTGTGTCCGGTGTCCGTTTATTAAATTGACCCTTTAAGTTCTTTTTTTTCCTTTTCGCTTCCCACATATGATGTTTGGATATGAAATCCGTCTATTAAAACCGTGGATTGAAACGAGCTTTCAGTGTATGACCCTCGAAGTTGTTAGTGCCTCTTTAGTAGCAGCGAGAAAGGTCAGAAAAACCCATTGTCAGGAAACGAATCCTTAGATGTCTTTTTTTACTAAACAAACATCCCTAGAATATTTATTCATGATGCACATATAAATAGTGTTGCTCTAAAGACTTTTGCAGTTACTGTGCAAAGTAACACATCTCCCTCATCGTCACTTACGTGAGATGATATTGAATATTTAGCCCGTTTATGTTTCGATCATCACATTGGCTTAGAGTTCATCATTAAGGGTATAGGAAATTATTGACATTCCCCTAGTCACTTCTTGACCCGGGCAATTTCAGCTTTTTGAAAAAAACAAAAACGAAAAAAAAAAAAAGAAAAAAGTTTGACGACTTGTCCTTCATGTTTACTCAGTTCCATAGACATACCTACACGTAGACCGAACCCTTAAAACTGAAACGAGTAGCTATAAAGATGTAAACACAAAACCTTGAAGGAACACCAAAATAAACAGGTGGATCTATTCGCTTAACCTGTGTCAAATTTAAGTCGGCACGCTTAAATTAAATAGCTATAGATGCGATGGTGTTAAAAGCGTTCTGACCGATCCTGTACTGAAATACCAAGCAAATAGCTAATTAGCGTTGTACTGTTAGTCTGTGCCAATAAATGATCATGAAACCCACCGGGACTCGGGTTGTTGTGTGAAGCCAGATTAAATCTCTCCTGCTATTAAATAGTTTCTTGGGTTATTAATTTATGCCAGAGGAAAATGCATTAGCAATAAAGTTTAGGACGACTCTATTTTGTATACTTTTAAGCAAATATGTTACTATTTCAGGATTAATAACATACATGAAAAAATTCCTTCATTTTGATTGGTTAAGAGCAGTGCAGTTTTTTTTTTCGAAAATAGTGCAGAAAAGAGTTAATTCAGTGCAAAAAGAAGAAACAAACCAAGCATTCTGATTGCTCAATGATCAAAGAAACTTACCACACTATGGCGTGGGTGGACTATGAGAAAACATACGATATCGTGCCTCACTCTTGGATTATAGAGAGTTTAAAAATGGCACAGGTAGCGGAAAAAATAACTTTTCTGCAGAAATCCATGGTCAGCCGGAAGACAGAACTGACCCGAGAGGTGCTTTGTCTAGTTGGTAATAGACAGGGTATCTTTCAGACAGACAGTCTGCCCCCCCTTACCTTCGCTGTTTGCACGGTACCTTTGACCAAGATCCTACAGAATTTCAACGTTAGATATATCTCGGGAGATAACAAAATAAATTGTTTGTTCTTTATGGATGATTTGAAGGTCTGTGGCAAGAATAAAGCAGAGATTGAAGCCTTGTATCGACAGTACAGTTGATTAGCCAGGATGAAGAAATGGAAGTTGGGATCAAGAAATGTGGTGCTGAAGCGAGGGAAGTTGTGTAGTGAGGGTATTAATTTGATAAGTGGACAGACGATAAGGAAAGTTGATGACAAGTGTCTGG
>BLAZ01001497.1:32849-35349 GCA_014633955.1 Acropora tenuis
AGCATTTTAAGCCAAAATGTAAACAGAGACACATTTAAATCAATAAAAGGTTAAATTGACTGGGGACGAGGAAAAAAAAAACGCGTTTTCTTAGGTTCTCTCTTAAGTATAGAAAGAGAAAAAAAAAACTGAAAAATTTAATAAAGAAAGCAACCGTCTGCAATAGCATAAGTTATAAACGTTTTTCATCAATCACACAGCGACAAAAAGGCCTGACAGTACTCGATTGTTGAAGCAATGACAAAAGTTACAAAGGCGGTTCTCTACCTACAGGCCATAAGCACCTTCTAATATACAACTTATCTGGTTGTGCTTGGCTAAAAGCTGCTGGAATTCCTCTTCGTTTCGCCGTTTTAAAAGTTTCCATCTGTACCCTGCGGCGTTTGACAATTTCAGTCGGCAGGTCACGGAACATTTAAAACTTTGATCCTTTCAAGGGGTGTCCCAGTGCAAATATGTACATCTTTATACCTCAGGAAACGAGCAAGAATTGGACGAGTATTCCCCTCTTTAGTTTTTCCTGTGCGGTGAACACGTTGAAATTGTACATTCCGTGCATCTAAATATCCCAATTTGCGTTCTAAAAAATCTCTTACAATCTCTTCGGTGTCTTCAGGTTGATCTTGAGGTCCTTCTTTGATATTCATAAACTTAACGTTTTCACGTCGAGAGTAGGCCTCAAGATACAAGCATTTTGACTCGGTCTCCTAAACTGCTTCTTCATGTTTTTGTACCCTCCTCGTAAGCTCAGTAGTTTCTGCTTGTACCTTTGCTAACTCCCGAGACTTCTCCTGTAATTGTTTTGCCGCAAAGTTGGCGCCATCTTTCAACTCGCTTATGTTCTTGTTGGCTTCTTCTTTGAAAACTTCTAACTCTGCCAATCGTGTTTCTAGCTTTGCCAGTTTGGATTCAATTTTCTTCAAAGACAGTTCTATCGTGTCTAGCTTTTCTAGCTTTTCCAAAATCCTTTGTACCTTTGCAGCAGCCTCCTCCGACATATTAAGAGCTGTCATTACTTTGTCTTCTTCCTGTTCAGATCCTTCAATGAGCGGTGAATCGTACTTCTTCTGTTTTTTCGCCTCAGGCAAAGTAGTTGAGTCGTCCAAGGAGTCCGATGATCTAAACGTTCTTTTGTTAAATAGATTATTGAAAAATTCGGCCATTAGTCGCCATGCAAAATGTAAAGTTTGCGGACAGTCACATCATAGGTCTTTACTCCCCCAAAGATGTCAAACCTGCAAGCAAGAACTGCATCTGACCCTGACTTGTAATAGTTAATCCTAGAAATCAAGGGGGGGGGGTGGTCCGACGATAGAAGTAGTTGCCCACTACCAGTAAAGCCCTTCTGGAACTACATGGATGATCTCTCATGGATAGAAGTTAGTTCTCAAGCTGTTCTCAAGATGTGCTGGAACGCTTGTCAGTAAGGGTTTGAGGGCTTTGGAAAGCAACCACGAGATTCGTTGTGTGGGCCCAAAAGCTTAGTATTACAGGGACAATGCGATGAATGACATGCCACACTGTTGATGTGGATATACCATGACAAGAGTGCCTTACGTGGTAGAACGAATTTGTCCCAAGGAAGTTAAGAGATACGGATCATGTGTACTATAGGTGGCCTCAGTCGATATATTGGCTGCTATGTCGACCGCTATATCGGTCGACTGTTGACCAACTCTTGGGCGCTAGTCGGTCGACAGATGGCCGACTGTCGACCGATGGTCGACCGATGGTCGGCCAACAGTCGACCGATATAGCGGTCAATCTGTCGGTCGACTGTCGGCCGATGCATCGGCCGATATGTAGCAATCAACTACCGGCCAACTATCGGTCAAGTGTCGGCCAACTATCGGTCCATTGTTGGCCAAGTGTCGGCCAAGTATCGGTCTAGTGTCGGCCAAGTATAGGCCAAGTATCGGCCAAGTATCGGTCAAGTATCTGTTTAATTACTAACTTCCATATCGCTCAGATGAAATAGGCTAACAAAGATGCTTTTTCAATATTCCGATTTGGTAATGGCAGAATAGATTGTAAAGTTGCTCGCACTTGTGGAATTAATGTTGTATCTTAACGTATTGCCATTATTCATAAAACTACCCGGCTTATGCTTTATCCCTGATGTCATCACCATGTTTCCTGAGTTCGGTAGCATTCCTACGTTTTATGTGTCGGAAAGATGTGGTGTGGCGGTGTAGTTTCTGTATCTAGTTTTGAAGTCGTTTTCTGTGAGTCTGATGTATGTTTCAGAAGTGTTGTGGTCCTTACGTGTAACGGTGGCTTGGAAGATTACTGATGTTCATTAAGTGGGCGAGTGTTCTTTTGTCTGCAGTTGCAAGTTTTGTTGCCTTTTGTGTTTGTGCTATTTGTTATGCGCCCGGGTGCATTTAAACGCGTTTGTTGTGATTGACGATGATCTGTTTGGTGTTGTTCAAGCAGTGTTTCCGTTAAAGATTGTGGTCTTTAGGGAAGTGCTTGTCTACTTGGGTGAGGAATCTGTGTC
>BLAZ01001497.1:150004-152504 GCA_014633955.1 Acropora tenuis
TCAAGAGGTAAGTAATAAACATAATCACAAGCATTATTCACTACTTCCGCAACCTTACTTACCTCGGCAAGTTCCAAGTCCCGCATTTTAAAACCAATCGTTTTAGAGATATATTAAATATATTTCAAATAATTTTAATCATATTTAAATTGTAATTCAGTGTTAACATAATGATAGCTTTATAAAAAATGCCAATTTTTTATCAATTAAATTTCTTAATTTATCAGTTAACCCCTGATGATGTTACATTTAGGCTTGCAAAAAGCAAGTTTTCACAACCCTTGAATCTAGGGGTGGTTTCCGTCAAGTAAAGCTACAATCCTGGCCAAAAATAATGGGACAGCTTATTACATTTATTTGAAACTCTTTCTCTGACCCCCCCTCCCCCTTACAATGTTGTTTTGCTGCTGTGTTTACGTAGAGTGTGCAGGCTCCCAGTTGCTATCAACATTGCAAGGGGGAGGGGGGGGTTTCTGGGAATGAAAATGAGAGCTTGAATAACATTATGGTGCCTGCTTATCGATGTGTAAAATAAACATGTCCACTGTCTCAGCCATTTTGTGTTCTGTCCCATACATTTTTGGCCAGGATTGCAGATAAGGATTCAAAAAAGTTAACTATACTTTTCACACCTTTTTTGATAGATAAAAGTGGCTCAGGATGCCATTGGCATCTGTAATGCACCAGAAGAATTTCAGAGGCACCTACATGAAATAATTGAAGGTGTAGAGGGAGTTACTGCAATAGCTGATGACCTGTTAGTAACTGGAGTCGGAGACACCCATAAAGAAGCCTTGGCAGACCATAATAGAAATCTGAACGTGTTACTAGAGAGATGCAGAAAAAGAAACTTCAAACAGAAGAAGGAAAAGTTAATTTTCAAGCATCAGAAGCTGAAGTACTGTGGGTATATCTTGACCACCGAAGGAATCTTACAAGATCTAGCCAAAGTTGAAGCAATAACACAGATGCCTAGATCACGCTTTAACACTGAAGTAAGAAGACTTCTTGGAATGATTATATGGGTAACTTCGTACTGCAGCTGTCTGATGTATCTTAACCGAGCTCTTAGAAACCTAACCAAATAGCAAAATCAATTCATTTGGTAACAAGTTCATGTGGACGTTTTCAAGAAGTTGACAAAGATGATTACAGAACCGCCATTACTTCGATTCTACGATTTGGAGGAAAGTCACAATTGAGACTGATACTGTAGACTACGGGCTTGGAGCAGTTTTACTTCAAGGCGACAGACCAGTGGCATTTGCTAGTCGTACAATGACAGAAGCAGAGCTTAGATACTCTCAGATTGAGAAGGAATGCCTTGCACTAACATTTGCCTGTTCAAGGTTTACCTTAAGGGCTGTGACACAGAAGTCATTGACAAAAACCTCTCGAAAGAGTTCTAGTTAAAAGCTATCAACAGTTCACCCAAGAGGTTACAATAAATGATGCGTCAGCTGCAAAAGTACCCCCTCAATGTTGTGTACAAGAAAGGAACTCAGATGTACATCAGTGATCATCTGTCGAGATCAGCATTGCCACACAGCCAAATGGCACAGAAGGAGAGAGAAATGATTATGAAGTGTCTACGTCAATGCGGAAGAAGAACTCATGAAAGAGATTGAGGTCATAGATCTAAATGTTTTTCTTAAGATGACAAATGCAATCCTTCAGAAAAAGGCATTAGCAACCCCACAAGATGGCAATCTCACGACTTTAGCAGACATGATGTCTTATGGCTGGCCTGAGGAGGAGACACAAGTACTGCCTTATGTCCATGACTATTAGCCATATAGAGATGAACTGGCAGTTCAGTATGGAATAATCTATGGAGGAACCAGAGCGCTTATTCCCATGGCCTTACACCCACTCGTGTTACAAAACATACACTGTGCTCACCTTGGACCAGAAAAATGCATAAGACATGCAACGGATACTTTGTTCTACCCTAAACTAATCCTAACCCTAATATCAATTCACCATGATGTCAAATACCTCTGTGACAACTGTTCCGTATGTCAAGAAGTTAAGCTGGAGCAAGCCAAAGAAACTATGCACAGCCGGCCCATTCCAGGGAGAAGGTGGCAAATAATCAGGTCTGATCTTTTTACTGTAAAGAAAGACATATACTTGATTGTTGTAGGTATGTGACGTGACATCTTGGCTGGCAAACGTTCTAAAACCCTCTCCACACATAATGTGGCTGAAGAAGATGACCTTGAGTTTGTGTCACTTTCTCATGTAAGGGAATTGCTTAAAATACAATCTACCATTTCTGCAATGTTTTGAGCGCATATGAAATAACATTTGTAGTCAAGTTTTTAACAAGTATAAATAATTAAAGTGGGGATTGTGAAGTTATCAGTTACACATTTGTTACATAGTTATAAGCCTTTTGCAACTGAACCCTTAAGGGTGTGTATCCTTTTTCAAGCAGTCGAGCAGAAGAGGCACATGCAAAAGTCCTTTTTTGGTCCCTTATTCCTCCTGCTTGAAT
>BLAZ01001497.1:212672-222672 GCA_014633955.1 Acropora tenuis
TGCAAGGAGCATTTTCATGCACTAACAAGGGGCGCCGGCTTAACGCCGACCAGACTACAAAAAATCCAAGAGTCGAATACAGAAGTTCTCGAGCGCTGCGCAACTATCCGTCACGTCGTAAATCTCGAAAAAATCCTGCAAAGGTCAATAACATAGAGACATAAGCGGAGAGAAAATCTTCGATAGCGGAAACTACCAACGTTGACTTTGGTGTTAGAATGGAAAAAAAATTAATGGAGTTGGTGTGTCACAACGGCCACGCTTGGTCAAAAGATCTCCATTTCCCTTTCAGGAGGATGATTTGTTCTTACGAGGGAGACATGTGGGAGGCAATCCATAACGTGTTAAGTGATAAGCCCACCGCGGCATGGATTTCAGGTGAAAAGTAACCCAAAGAATAGCAAATTTACTCAAAGCTGGTTTGTTCTGTAGGACAGGCGAGTTTTCCGCACCAGGGATTTCCACAAGGCCCTGAAACAAAATTGCATACATTCCAGTCTAGAGGGCTTGGAGGAGAGAGCTGTCAGATTGAATTAGGCGGCGAGTATAGCGACGCGAGAGAGAAACAAATGATTCCCAACCCCGACAAAAAAATCATTTGTCGAGCACCCACGCTGAGGTTAGTGGAATAAGAACCATTACGACCTCCAAGGTGTAATTTTGATAGGCACGATTTCAAAAGCAAATGCTGGGCCCCGAGTTCGTTGTTATATTACACGAAAGAGGCTGAAATTTTGAAGAGTGTGAATATCCGCGAGGCAATAAGCTCTTTCGAGGCCCAGAAGAGAATGTGGTTCCCAAAAGGACCGAACTCTGGGGTGCGCGTAATCGTAAATTTCACACAAGGTGCATCGGCCGGGGATAAGAGGCTAACAAGAAGGCTTGTAACTTACAGAGAGAAGTGAGACATCCTAGTCAAAGATTTGTTGAAGGGCAGCGTTTTAGTGGGTCATGTGATCACCTTTTACGACAGCAAGCAGTCCCAGTATGCGCACCTGGGTGCAAGTATGTTATCCTATGCGCACATAAACCCTCTCTCAATGCTGCAAAGGTTTGCGGAGGACGAGGCGGTCAGGGCAGCCACGGACATTATATATCTCCGCAAAAGTGCCTTGGAAAAGATAGAATGTATGAAAGCATTTTGAAAGGGGGAAGAAGGGGCGAACGAGCCAAAAATGTGAGGACACTATACCAGGAGCCTATCACCTCCTGACTACATCTCATTCCCGAAGCCGGTGCAGTGGTGGGAGAAGGACGAAAAACTCCGTCCAGGAGCAAAGCATGCCGGTTATATTGCGAAGGAAGAGTTTTGGAGGAACAAGAAAGACTTTGAACTGAGCACGTTGCCTATTTTTGGGACACATCTCTATAAACCAAATTTCGTATCTATCAGGGTGTGGAGGAAGCGCAAAGAGATCGCGAGCAATAATACTTTTTAAGGCTATAGACCCGTTAGTTTTGACGCACATGCATCGTCTTGTGAAGCATACAAAAGAGCGTGGCGCAAAGGCCCAGACCTATCACAGCTTTTCAGGTGGAACGGCAGAGTCAAGTATACGCCGGGGAGACTAAGCCAGAAGTACATACCCAGGCAGATAATCTGCCACAAGTTCATATCCAGGCAGATAATCTGGCACGGTCCAGTATGGAAATCTTTTGCTTTTCCTCCCCAAAGGGTTGTCCAGGTGGAGACCGCGGATAACCGCCACCAATCGGAGGAACCCAACCAAACTAAGTTGGTTAAAAGACAATGTAGACTCTTTCGAGTTCTCCAAGCTTTTCAGTGAGTTTTTCAACCTCTTCTTCTAGTTCATCAACATAATTTTCTGGTTCCGGACTCCATATCACAAGGGAGTAAGCAGCCCGCCGCGAGGAACAAGAGCTCGAGTTGCTTTTGTGCGGCGCTGGGTTTGAGAAGTCCGAGAATTCGAGCTGTTTGGCTCTTTGGGCATCGTCAGCTTTTGCGTGTGGACTTTGTTGTAGAGTTTAAAAAAAGACTTAAGTCTTGTTTTGCCTGAGCTTTCAGCCGGTCATTAATTTGAATCCAATCATTAATTTGAGGCCGGTGAAACGTTTCCATTTTTCTCACTGGAATGTCATGGTTCTTGCTCCTCTGGCTCAGTTGGTGGCGTCTCTGACTTTGACGCCGTGATTACTGTGATTGTCTCCATGTCTGCACTCGCAAGGGCCAGCCAACCTCCGCAGCGCATGGCTAGAGAGCCGTGAAGGTGGGACAACTCTGCGTTTAGAGCGAATGCAAGCAAAATTGAGCAAAAGGTGGCCACAGTTAAGAACCTGACCTCGTGTCAGTTTGAGTTTATAGGAAGATTTTGGCGAAATTTAAAATTTCGCCCGCTCGAAACCTGAATTTGACATGAAATTTACTGACCTCCAAAACTGAATGGCGGCAGACAAAATGTAGTATCTCTTGCTAGCTTAACACCTAAGTTCTACCTATTATATAACTAAGAGTTGGCAAACGATGACTTTTCTTCGCAAAATGGTCAGTGTGTGGTCCAGAACCAGCGTGTTATTTGGTTGGTACTTGACCAGCAGAGATTTGCAGGCGAAATCTTCAAATTTTACAGTCTACAGATGCGCTATTTAAACATGACACAAAAATTTGTCCGGGTTATAAACGAGCGCTTCAGAATATGTCAACGATTTGACCAATTGCATGATAATTTCTGTGGAGCCGACCGCTGTGTCATAACAACACCAGTGACTCTGGTCGACAAAACTGCTCGAACAGCAAAATAAAAGGCCTGTTGTAATGATCTCGGTACCCTGTTTGCTGAAAGTAACAACTTACCTACGATTGGCCATCAGGCTGTTTCGGAAGTACATAAATGAACGGCAACTGTACAGGTTTTGAAAATCCGTGCCATCATATAAGCCATGACGGTAATGTAAACAATTCCAACCATTGCTCAGTGACATAGAATGCCTTGGAAACTTCAGGAGATACAAACATCTTGTTAGTAAAACTTGAAATCAGTGTCAATAACAACGTATTTTTAATTTCACATACTCGCTACCAAGTCGTTCGAGTCTCAATTTCGTTACCTTGACCTTGCGTTGCGTGACGTCACGCAAAAGTTAGCCGTTACTCGTGCGCCTTTTAGCCTCGAGTTTGAGTAAACGGAAGAAAATTCTTAGAAAAAATAGAAATGCTTTATTTATTGTTGGTAGAATGTTTGAAAAATCCAACTGAACGTCTTCATTGCGCGAGTTACAGGCACTGGCAGGCCAGTTAATTATTAAAGGATTTATTTGTTTGTATATAAATATTGCCTTTAACAGTGGTCTGAACTAGGGAACTGACCATAAGGCAGGTCTGAAATAGGGTATCAAATTCTTGGTAAGGGAGGAAGTGACCACAAACCACTGGAGTCAATTCTAAAAAAGCCGTTAACGTGAGCACCTCGCCGTCTGCAAGGGATGATGATGAAGCTGCAAAAGTATGACGTCGATGAACATTATGGGCGTGGCGCAAAGATGTACATCGCAGACCTTCCTTCCCGAGCCTACCTCCCTGAAGTAGGATTCGAACGTGTCAAGGACTTTGAACTAGTAAACATGGTCAAAACTCAACCCATCAATCAAAAGAAGCTAGAAGAAATCCTGCAACAAACCGAAGCTGATCAAGCCCTTCAAGTGCTAAAGGATGGCAAGACGACAACAGCGATCTGCCAATGCAAGCAACCCCCTACTACATCTACCGAGACGATCTTACGACCCAAGATGGATTAATCTTTAGAGCAGAAAGACTTGTACCCCGCAGCTTTGAGAGCACAAATGAAGAACCAGGTACACTCCTCGCATATGGGAGCCGAATCGTATCTCCGATTGCCAACAGAACACACCTTCTGGTCTGGGATGTCTGGAGAAATCAAACAACTTATCGAGACACGTGAGATGTTGAAGAGAGAATTAAATAAGTCAGTAGAAGGAAACATTCCTTCCACATGAAGTCCCGTCACGACCCTGGGAAAAAGTGGGAACAGATCTCTTCGAGTTCAAGGGTAAAGGTTAACTTTGGACTGTCGACTACAACAGTGGAAGTGGAAGTGGACAAACTACCAAATAGTAGAGCAGGTACCATCATCCTGAAGCACATGAACCACTTTGCCGGAGACGGACAGACACAATCATATCCGACAAGGGGCGGCAGTTCGCCTGCCAGCTCGCCAAAACCTGGGAGTTCAAGCATCGAGCCATCAGTCCTGACAACAGTCAAGCAAACGGCAAAGTGGAGTCTGCCGTAAAGACAGGAGAGCAACTCCTACGGAAAGCTTGCAAAGCTGGTACCGACCCTTACCTAGCGAACCTAGACTATCGCAAAACACTAACACTAGGAGTTGGATCAAGCCCAGCTCAGCGCCTAATGAGCGGCAGAACGAAGACCTTACTCCCATCAACTGACCAGTTTTTACAGCTGGAAGCCAGCAGCCCAGAAGAGCAGCGAACAAAGCTTGCTGAACGACAGACCAAGCAGAAATTGGACTACGATCGTCATGCTAAGGATTTTCAACACCTTTCCAAAGTAGACGTAGTACGCATCAAACCATTTCGACCCGGACAGAAGGATTGGCGGAAGGTGGTGGTAAGTATTGGGCAACCCGACGAACGTTCGTACACCGTCGAGACATCTGACGGCGGAGTATACCATCGAAACCACGTACACTTGAATAGAACAGAGGAACAGCCGCCGATAGTCCAACTGGACAACGAGCCCTCTCACGCTACCAATCTAACCTCCTGCTGATCACACCAAAGGTGCTCCCACCAAAGCATCTTGATCACACCAAAGCATCCTCTCTGCCAAGAATGGAAGAACCAGCCATCAAGTCAAGCCAGCCTGAAGTGAAAGTCAACAGCAATCCTTCAAAGATGACATTGAGACCAGCTCGTGTTCGAAGACCACCTGAACACTTGAAAGACTGTGTTTGCTACTGAACGATAACAATTTAATTGAATTTCTCTTTAACGCTTCCATACCTTACTACAGCTTCAAGCTCGTTTGTTTCCTCAAAAAAGAAAGGATGTTACAATACCAATCAATACACAATAGACCGTTTATGAAAGTTGATAAGGTTTACGTGATATTTGATTAGGATCTGTTTGCATGATTGGCTCTTGTTTTCTTTAGTTTCTTGCATGAACGTGTAGTATCACGATAGAATAAACGTCCTTGGATCAACTCCTGAAGAGCGTCTCTCTGTCTCCTTAAAGTAGACAAAGTCAACTAGTTACAATGCCATCGGTGGAGAGGTGGTGATATGAACACATAAAAGGAAGTATTCACGGATTCTGTGAGGGTTAAGAGAGCCGAGTTGAAAGATAAATTTCTGCTCGAGGGCCTTACCGCTTCATGTGTTTTCTGGTGGCTCTCCCTACACGAGAGAAATACGACCGAATCAGTTGCAGAGGACAGGAATGATTTCCTATAACTTGACTCTGCATCATGGTCAAAAGGAAATGTGGCTTCGAATTTGAAATTTCACATGAGCTGAAAACCAAAGTTTAACAACAAGGAAAATAATTAAAAGTTCCTTAGTAAGTTTTGAATTGTTATGTACTTGGTTTGAGAAAGAGATTTTCTAGCTCAACATTACGTCAGTACTTCCCCTTGCACCCTGTTCGCTATTGGAAATCCTTTCTTCAGACTACTTAAAAGAGAAGTGATGAAGAAATACTTTTTTCCTTCGTTCCTATCATTACTATTATTATTTGGGTGCCTGGTAGGCGTTGAGAGGGTCTTTATTGTGCTCTTATAGTTGCGTGATGTCACGCAACCGTCAAGTTTGTGCCGTGTCCAGAGGAGCATGTTGTTTGACTTCTTTTAGGTTTAAAACAGCTCAAAATGTGGATAAATCTAAAATATATTTGAGAGTGAAGTTAAGGCATTTTACGCAAACAGTATTACCTCCACCAATACTTAACAAGGCATTGTATTTAACTGAACACTGGTTGGATTTTTGATATCACAGTCATGGCTTATGATGGCATGGATTTTCAAAACCTCTGCAGTTACCGTTCATTTATATACTTAGGAAACACTATTACGATAATGTATCACTTGCAGAAGAGGGGTTGAAGGTGATCCGCTTGGTGGTGCGTTCTGCATCTTTCGTCGCACCCAGAATGTTTTCCATGTGCGTCATATATATGACGTGGCGCAAGGAGGTGATATTCCCACCAATACTTCTGGTAAAGATCATCCAGACGCTATGGTGATGATAAAAAAAACACATCACTTCCATTCACGCCAGGCGATTCTTCCACATCATGCCACGGCAGAGAACAACATGAAATGAGAAGAACATAGCGGTTTGTACACAACCACCGCTGAAACCAGTTTTATTCACGGCAACGGCGAAAGTCCTTTGTTGCCTAATTTGGATAGAACATGGAAATGGGCTTGGTCAACTAAGTGATACGCTTTTAGGTATGCTAAAAAGATGACCTAAACCATTTACTAAAAACACGTTGTTGAATTTCTTGAAAAGTAAATATCCAGAGGCGGATTTAAGTAAAATAGATATTAAACAACATTATTTTAAATATTGATTTTATACGGAAAAAAATGGGGGGGGGGAATGCATCTTCTAAAAGGAAAAGAACGCAAAATTTTAAAAAGCTTTAGAGATAAAAACAGTCACGCCCTGGGTGTGATGGCTCAAGAAAAAATAAGAAAGACACGACAAAGAGATGAAAAGTCAAAAACAGGCTCGGAAAGAAAGTGAAAAATAAAACTGGAAGAAGCACAAGAACAACTGGAAGAAAAGCAAAAAAGCAGGATGAAGTTCGCTCGATAGGGTCACGAGTAAAACAGACCCAAGCGAAAACCGACCAGGTTGAGGGGCATCATGGTTCTGATTAATGTCTGTCTTGGTTGCTCAGGTGAGAAAAACAAGCCTCTCTTGAAAGCGTGCGGATGCCCCGACTGCAACACAAAAACGTTTTTTGATGATATGACCTCAGACATGGTTTGCTCCGAGTGCAGGCTTTGCTAGCGAATTTGTGGTATGAGCTTTGATCGTGAAAAAAGAAAGAAAAGGAAAACCGAAAATGCAAAAAATGAAGGGCAAATACTCAGAAGACGCTATGAAAACTGACACCCTCACGAGGTTCGAATAGTTCTCTGGGTTGAAAAGGGTGCGCGTTGATATTGGTTTGCCTGAAAGTTTGAAAATAGTCTTTTAGACCAAAAGCAAAATACCAGAAGAAAGATCTAGCCTCGTGGCGCTCTTTTGTCGAGTGGGGAAGTAATTTCTAAAATTCCTTTCTGGTACCAACCAGTTAGTTGTTTTTATATAATTACGTGGACTTTGTGCATAGTAAAAAACACCTAAAGAGGAGGAGCAATGAAAACCCAATATGCAATACTGGCCTCGACAGCATAACTTAATATGCTCTTTGGTGCGCCATAACTGGGTGCTGGGTTAGCAGGGAAATAATTGATGACGAAGGGATGAAACTACAGCTCAAATTCGCTCGTTCTAACGCTCTCGCGTTTACTTCACAACACGCCAGATTCTCTTTCAGAAGGAAGGGATTCAGTAGACTGACGTGCTTCCCTTCACTCCGCTAAAAGATGTAAGCGATATTGCCTTATGCCAATCACTTTGTAGTGAATTTGGAATGTCACCCAACACTGATTTTTGCTTCACTAAAGTGCGAAATCGTGGGCTGAGTAGCGTTTTCATAGGGGTTAGCTATCCCTGACCGACCAAAACTGACATTCAATATCCGGGCGGCGCTAAATTTTTGGATGAACGCGAAACGGTCGACGATGGAAATCTCATTCAGCGGAACATTGAAGGTGCTGACAGACAATTTGAGCATTTTGTTGCTGACAATGTTAGCGTTCTTAAACGAGTTGGTTTGTCCAGAATCAACCAATTCATAAAGGCGTTTGAAATTTCTAGTTTACAGAGAAACTGTGGTGCTGCGTGGTGGGAGAGTTAAACAAAAATTTGGTTTTATTAAACGAGTTGATAAAGGTTGAATTAGCACCGTGAAAATTTGGAAAGCTGACGTTTCGAGAATTAGCCTTTCGTCAGAGCGAAATAGAGAGGCGTTTGCCTAATGCATTTTGGGAGCGCAGGTGAATGTTCGCTCAAACATTTTGGGCGACAGTGAAAGAGCAAAAGAAGGTCAGCCCGAATTTCTTACTTTGCTAGAACATTCGAGAAGAAATCCCGACCTTTGCCAACGTGCTCAATGGTTTAGCTTGCCGTCGACAAGGCTAAAGTACCAGTGGATTTGCTTCGTTGTTGCCATAAAAGTGGTGGTTGTTATATCATAGCTTCTTGTTACGTCATAGGGCCTCTTTAGTTTGTAATGTGGATGTGGATGGTATGACACGTGGATTAAAGAGTGTTGTGTGCTAGCGTGGTTCGCTTATTCTCCTTCGTTATTTGGGTTCCGTTTCCTGGTTATAACATTTGGCGACGAGGCTGGGATAGAAGTTATTTCGTTTACATCCTGGGTTTCTTGTACACCGCATGATTCCGTCTAACAAAGTTGTGTTGTTTCGTGTTTTCACGCATGTGGTTGTTGTCGCCATGGCTTTGCCGTTTCGCGTTGTGCTATTGGAGAACTTGATCCTTCGACATTTAAAGTTGATTCGGAAAGACTTGATCAGTTCTTTGTTGCAAACAACATTGGAAGTTATCCCGAAAGTGCATCGGAAGCAGTTATTGCCGCAGCAGAAAAGAAAAAGGTGGCCGTAATGATTTCTGTGATCGGCAAAAAGACCTACAGCGTTTTTCATGATTTGTGTAGTCCGGTGAATCCAAAGACAAAACATTCGAGCAGCTATCTGAGTTACTACAGCAGCATTTTAAACCTAAGCGGTTGGAAATTGCAGAATCCTATAGATTCCATCGTTGCTTTCAAGGAGAAAATGTAACCGTCTCTGTTTACAGTGCCCAGACTTCTGGCGTCGACTTGTAATTTCGGGGAATTCCTGAACCTTTATCTTCGAGACCAGTTCGTGTGCGGCATTCGAAACCCAGCGACCCGTAAAAAGCTCCTAAGCGAAGGTCGCACTTTTAAACAAGCCTTGGAAGTGGCTATAGTGGTTGAAATCGAGGCGAAGGAGAGCGTATAAGTTCAGCAGCAACTGCCTCGTATCCAATCTGTAAATTCTGCTTCCAAGAATTCTACTCTTTCGTCGTCCTCATCTGTAGATTCCGTTTCCAGGAATTCTGCAGTTTTGCCGTCCTCTGGCGGGAATTCTCGTGTACCTCCTTCTTTACGCCAAGGTGTTCGTCCAAATTCGCCTTCGCCTCCCCAGTCGAATTCGTACACTTGTTTTTCATGTGGAAATGCTGGCCAAGTGCAATCCAAATGCAAATTTAGAAATGCTACATGTCGCAACTGTAACATGAGAGGACATATTCTTCGAGCTTGCAGGAAGAATGAAGATATGTGTGCAACCAACCAATGTGGTACTGTCCACCTATACAGGTGAAACTGTCCTTTAAGGGAAGCATATGTGAAGGTTAGATATTCAGGATTACAACACTCCCATTCATTGCTAGGGGCACAAGAGGGTACTTCTGCTTTGTTTGGACGAAACTGGCTCATGGACATAAAACTTACTTGAAAAAAGTTTGAATGAAATTGAGCCTATGTTGCCCTCTGCTTCTGCATCTCAAGGAAATGCTACATTGGATTCTTTTCTACAGCAATATGATGAATTATTTCAGCCGCGCTCAGATACTACACTGGTGATCCTGTTGTTTTAAATGAAAGTAATGGGCCAAATTTCACAATGCCTGAGCTGTCCCTTATGCTTTGCAATCAAAAGTGGAGAGCACAGTGATGAAAATGGAAAAAGACGGTGTGATTGAACGTGTTACGTATGCTGTTAGTGCGCTGCCCATTGTTGGGAAGAAGAAAAGTGAAGACGTTCGTGTCTGCGGAGATTTTAGTGTGACATGCAATGCATATGCGGATGTCGAAACGTACCCTATGCCTCAGATTG
>BLAZ01001497.1:250172-252672 GCA_014633955.1 Acropora tenuis
AAACGCTCTTGGACATAAATTGCATTTCTAGCTTTATTAAAATTTAATACGTCATACAATTCAATCATGATATAGCTCTCCGTTAGAATATTATTTTGTCCATTTCCTTTTATTTTACTCTATTCAAATCATTTCACTTCGTGCGCCGTGCTGGCAAGTTCAACGAAAAAATGAGTCATAGAACAATAACTCAGGGACTCCCACCCTTGCCGTAGCGGTAGCGCTGTGATTGTTCAAGATTGCTCTTCAGTCATCGGAAGACAGAAGGAAAAATGTATCTTGAGTCAGGATTGTCGATATGTCTTTTGACTAGAGCAAAGTCAAAAAAGACGGCATACAAATAAGGTATTGAGCACTGCCAGGAGATTTGCTTTTGCGAACCAAGTACGGAAAGAACGTTTTGGCACATTTGAGTACCCTTAAAGTGCTGGACGAGAGCACTGGATGAATCAAATTCGCATACATCCAACTAACAGAAATGCATATCACCATTGAAGGAAATTAACCGAACGCATTGATTTAATTTCCTCTCGTGTAATTATATTCCCAAATACTAGTGTGTGGACTGAGGCATCTCATCGGTATTAAATACGACTATTATGTAGTGTCGCTTCGAAAACTGAGGCAAAGAAAAAAGAGAAAGTGTTTCTAACCAATACATTTCAGTGCCATTTACTGCGGTATACTCGTTCTTCCCTAGGGTAGAGAAAAGATTAGGGTATTCAGGAATGTTACAAATGGAATTCTCACACGACTGAATGCAGAAACAAATTACATGATCTGGATGACAGCATCAACAGCAAATAAAGAAGGGGAGAAGTCTGCTTTGACCACTGTACAAACATGTAAGTAGCCCCTTTCAGATTTCTATTGGTTGAGAAGGCAGCTCCGGTGTCAATCAAGCTTACATAAGCGCATTATCACAGTTTCGGTCATTTTTAACCGTAACATTTTCAACATTGATAATTCATGAACGTATTAGCCTATCACGCGACGCAAATCGGTCACGTGTATGAACTTTATAAATGAGATGAAGTTGTGATCATCGCAGTTGTGATTGCGATTTAAGCAATCGCAAATTAAGCCCGAAAAATGTTTTCGGGGCTTCAACGGGATTCAACGGGATTCGAACCCATGGCCTCTGCGTTAGCGCTGCAGTGCTCCACCAACTAAGCTATGAAGACCCATACGTTGGGAACAGGCCAATTTATTGAATTCATCGTACTCGTGAAAGGAATGAAACATATGAATATTATGTGAACTGCGGACATACAAATGAAATGAAGACGTGATCATCGCATCATTTGTATGTCCGCAGTTCACACAATATTCATATGTTTCATTCCTTTCACGGGTACGATGAATTCAATAAATTCAATAAATTGGCCTGCTCCCAAGGTATGGGTCTTCATCGGCATCGGCTCTCTGAACTTTCTCTTACGCGGCATTTTTCAGCAACCTCCTCCAACCACCGACAGCAAAGATTAAGATTGAAGAAAAAAGCATGCATTTAAAATTACCATACGGCTAAGAAGGTTTACTTGTTCTTGCATGCTCATATCCTCAATACACATAAGCGCAATTGCTTTAATTCCGATGGAACATGCGTTTAAACGCTCATTTTTGAAGCCGTTTTAAAAATGTCCAGTCGTGTGTTATCAGGTGCCTTGCCTCGGGTTTTTAAACCTGATAATACAGTCCTGCTCGTCTTTTAAAGGATACTTAGCCTACTATTATAAACCTTGCAACTAAGTTCCAGCAAAAAGTTGCCCACTGTGCAAGCTGTAATACGTCCAAAGCTGGCATATCTGTAGGTAGATATCAAAAATAATCCTAGCCACTATAGGAATAAATCCAGATTGCGAAGACCATATTAATGGACGTTTCTCAACTTTCTCTCTTTTTGGGGGTTCTGCATCCTGTTAGATGCTGATGAATGTGTGTCCAGTCCATGTAAATACAACGGCCGATGTCACGTGGATGACAGCACATTCGTTTGTGAGTGCATAGGGGACTGGGATGGACAGATCTGCAGCGGTATGTGAGAACTTTGTTAACGATCCATAGCAAGCGAAACCAGCTAACGCAGGTGTCCAAAGTCTTTTCCCTTGTTTAGAATTAAGTTTTATTATATGGACGTGTCTCTCAAGGACTTGGAACTACCGAATTCACGCATTTGATTGGTTGAAATCGATATTGTATGCGGTCTAGATTTACCCATCTAGACCGGCATCTAGACCGATCTTGCTGTAACAGTTGTCCTTAAGAAAGTTACAAACAAAGAATATGAAAAAATTGGCTTGTTCCTGCTCATAATACTAAATGGAAGAATGAGTAGACCTTCACAAGGAAGCAGGTAAAGAAAACGAACAAACGTTGGCTAACTTGAATTCTGCCGAAGAAGCTACGAGCAAAGATGAAGTCGAAATTGAGACCTGAAATAAAAAACACTCAATACAAGACTAAGAGCGATTTGAAAGCGTGGAAAAAAATTTGTGGG
>BLAZ01001497.1:326156-328656 GCA_014633955.1 Acropora tenuis
TCATTATTGACAAAAGGTTTAACAACCTACGTACCATACATGTATAACATTATGCACAGCACTAATGAGGCCCAGGAGGCTGAAACAGTAAAGGTAAAGAACCTGATCCCACCAACAAGTTGGCTGATGTGTGGGCCAACACCTTGGCTGATGTGTGGGCCAACACGTCTGTTGGATCAGATTCTGAAACAGTAGTGTTGGAGTAGTAATTTTGATTAATATCTGACCATCCTCCTGTAGCTTCAAAATCCGCACAAATTCATCTCTGGGGACAAAACTTGAGCTGCAATGAAATTATACTCCATCCCAATGTAGGCGATTTTAATAAGGACAAATTATGGATGGATTACTGTTGTAGCTTTTTGGCTATTATATTTTGCCATTTATTTGTGAAGTCAAAAGATCAACTTGAAATAAGGAAAATTGGATTATCAATTGCTCCTATTTTTATTGAAGCCATCATGTTAGCAATAATCTTACTTCAGTAACAGATGACATAAACAAGTGACTGCAGAAGAACAAAACAACTTGCTGATGTTTCCCATGAGTCTAAAATTCCAAAACAACAGAAATTGTTGATAACAACTGTAGTGACCATTGAGATACATGTCACAGCGTAAGACCGGTGGAAGGAACTAGATTGTTGCAGTTCATTGAGGCCACCCTAAGGCCATTGTCTTCATTCAAAAGAACGATCCTGTATAAAGCTTGTGAAAAACTGGTTACTTGAGTATCCTTTAAAGTGCTACGTAGCTGTACACACAGCTTTGTATACAGTATAGCACAAGACCAGTCTGTCCAATGGCCTAAAATTTGCTACCCACATATATACTCTGCACTTATATTGATAACAACTTTCTTGTGATGATGGCAGGTGATGCAGAAAGCATGGAGAAGTTTTCTAGAAGGCTTGTAAGTCATAATTATGGCAAATTAGGCATGTTACAGTATTTTCAAGCAAAATAATTGTAATAATTGTTATGTTTTGCACCTTCACTTTTGTTTTAGCTTCCTTACTATGTAATGTATTGTTTGTTTTGCTTTTCTTCTTTCACAAAGTATTATAGATTCGTTTAGCAAATATTCAGCTAACTCCAAGCATAATATAATTTAGCTTGGAAGATCAGAGCTCTCTCCTCTTTCCCTCTCTAACTGAGATCAGAAATTGCATTTGCTGCACATGTAGTTGTATTCTTATTAAACTGACAATCCTGGTGCTTGAAATGCGGTGGCAGTCAAAAGACTTTAAACAGAACTGAAGAGACAACTGATTTCTTATACTCAGAATACTGCGTTTTTGCCTGAAGTATCCTCAACACAGCTCTTCACTCCCCTGCAGCAAGGTATTGTGCATCATTCCTGGATTGGTGAATTAGCAGGTGTTACACCCATGGAAAACACTTTTATTATTAGGTAGCTGGATGACTTGATTCTCAAATGGAAATGTGCAACCTTTCTATGCTTTTGTGTCACAACAAGCAACAACAGCAATATTTTATTATTTGACGATAAATCCTTATTCCCCTGGCTCTGTGGATAGCAGTGCTAATTGAGGCAGGGCAGGATAATCAGTAAAAGAAGAGAAAAATACACACCGTAAAAACTTCAAATGAATTAATCGATAAGTAAATACGAAAACGGATTAAGTCTAGAAAAACAACTGTGTAAGTAATTCAAGTTGGCAACGCAGTATGCTTTGAGAGAAGTAGATAAATAAGACAAAAATGAATAAGATAAAATAGGCAAAACAAGGGTGATAGCTACTAAGAGTATTTTCTAACTTTTGAGATTATCGATTCTAAGTTCGGAAGAGTCTTCGGAAAAAATCTGGCTCAATATGCGACATCATTTCATATCAAACCGATTCAATATTTTTCGCCATCACAGAAACTTGGCTAAATAGCAAGGGAAATAACATTTCATTAGCCGAGATTCTAAATACATTAAAAGACTTTAAAGTCATCCAAGTCCCAAGGGAAAATGCAAAAGGTGCCGACATAGCATTGTTTCTCTGGAAAGCTTTCACAATGACAGAAAAAAATCTGGCTCAATATGCGACATCATTTCATCAAACCGATTCGATATTTTTCGCCATCACAGAAACTTGGCTAAATAGCAAGGGAAATAACATTAATTTTCATTAACTGAGATTCTAAATACATTAAAAGACTTTAAAGTCATCCAAGTCCCAAGGGAAAATGCGAAAGGTGCCGGCGTAGCATTGTTTCTCCGGAAAGCTTTCACAATGACAAGAACTACATCTTTTGAACACCTAGACGTTTCCGTATCACATGGAAAGTTTAAAATGCATCTGGTCGTGATCGTCTAGTCATCCACCACCATCAAAGAAGAACAAGCTAAACAATACCGATGTTCCTTGAGGAGTTTTCCCAGCTAGCTGAAATTCTAATGGAGGACTGCACACATCCATTGGCTGTTGTTGGAGATTTTAATTTCCACTTGGATACCCCAAATAACCAAGATGCTCTTAAATTCAACG
>BLAZ01001497.1:361291-363791 GCA_014633955.1 Acropora tenuis
GTGCCTATTTTGGTTCAGAGAACTTGTTTGCAAATATTTCTTTCAGTCCTAGGATACTTTTGTCCCCTTATTTAACAACCTTTGTGGCAAGTGGAGGTCAGGTGGCCAAAACAGCCCTGCGGGTGCCCAGCAACCCAGCCCCTGCCAGATGAAGCGACCCCCGTGGCCAGCAGTATCCACAACCCGGAAAAACAAAAAACAACTGGCAAATAAAATGAGCCGAAATGAATGTGAACATGCAAGAGTATAGCAACCCATAACTAACAAGATATATCATGGGAGAATGCAATCCCAAACAAACCAGAAACTAAAACGCTCCACTAACCACACAGTAAAACTACATCTGAGCTGCACACGTAATGGGCAAACCGCTGACCATTGCTAAAGGCCTGACCTGAGCAACTGTAGCCGCTGAATGCACCCACTGTATATAAGGGTATAATAGGACTGAAGACGCTTGATGGAATAACATAGCGCTAAAATAACACTAAGAATACAACACTACCACACAACGCAGTGCTGAAACACAATGCAACGCTAAAAACTCAACACAGTGCTAAACGACACATCCCTGTGGCCAGCAGAATCCACAATCCAGCCACTAGCCCTCACCCATGCCAAAGAGAATCTCAGAGTGCAGCTTGGAGCAAAGAAGCTCATTTTGAAAAAGCCACAGCCCCACTGCCAAAAAGGAAACCTGAGGCACCCGACCGTCCAGTTCTCAGTGACATAACTCCTACTGCAGTAACTGGCTGGTAACCTGTACTATCGTTGTGATGGGGGTTCTAATGTAGACTTGGTGAGCGTCACTGGACCAGCGGCCCAGAGTTTTGATTAGATTATCTGGTACTCCAGTTGAGGTTGCTGTGGTCGCTGCACCAAGTGCAGGATGTGTTGGACTTTAGAGGCCAAAATTTGGCACCATCTCTGAAAAGGAACAACGGTTCAGGGGCATCTCCATGCACATGCAAGTAGCTGTCAATGGCCTCTAGAGGACAAATGTCACCCTTCCCCAAATAGATGTCAGAACTTGAACGGAACAAGTCAGTTTTTGAACACTTGGGGTGGATCTTAAGACAATGGATTGAATAAGCAATCAACTGCTAGATCACGAATAGCTAGATGAATTTCTGGGTCGAAAGTGGAGTTGACCTTGAATACCCCGCATGGAGGAAACCAAAGAAACCTACTCAACAGGCTGGCCTCAGCATTATATGATCTGCATTGTTAAGGTCCAAGGCCTTTTGGAGGACTCTTGTTAGTTCCATTTTGAAAGGAAGGCGGGACGGAATCAGCGATCCCTGTACATGCTTGATGCTGCGGAGAAGCCGTTGTTTCTGGAGGCAGTTAACCAATGGGTCTGGGAAACCATTGTCGATGTGAAAGGAGCGGACTGCTGATAGGTGAACCTTGATTGACACATGAGACAAACTATCTGCCAGAAACGTGCAGAAACGCATCAAAAAACCATAAACCCTAACCTTGCTCATCAGCTGCTAGAGGCAAACCAGAGGGGCCAATTCAGCCATCCTAACAACAGAATACAACGTATCGACGCTGAGCTGAAAGATAGACACGCCGTGTGGAAGGTGCCAGGCCCTGCATGAGAAACAATCTGTATCTGTCCATTAAACTACCTGTTCACTCAGATGGGATGGTCATCACACTGGAATGCACACAGGAGATTTGTCATGTACCTGGGAATGTCCGTCCCTGAGGAGCAATGTTACATGCATGATGCAAATGACTAATAAGGGACTGCAGCTCCTTCGCTTGCAAAACTGCTTTCGGGACCAGACCTCTAGCAATGCAATGACGTGAGTACGCATGCTGGGGACGACTAGCCCAGACCTTCACAAAGTCTAGTTCAATCCCCAATATTGTTAAGCACGTGGTCAGCCCTTCCAATTTGTCGGGGTGTAAGGGTAAGGTCAAGGTATAACAAAGCTGCAGAAAAAGGACAGGCAAACATCAGATGTGGGGGGTCCCAATATGAGAAGTCATCCAAATAGTGAGACAAGAAGTCAACACCATGAGTGTGAGTCAAGGTCCATTCCACCATATCCACAACAGAGATGAAAATAAACGGCGTTGAATGCAAGCCAAAAGGAAGAGCATTGCCAACATAATGCGCACCCTTCCACTTCATAAGCAACAGATAACAATCATCTAGATGGACTGCAATATTATGATACGCTGTTGCCACAAAAAACTTAGCCATCAAGGTGCCTTGGCCTCTAACCATGATGCCGTCAATGAACTATTTGATAGTTGCATACTGCACTGAAAAGGGGAGTTGTGGCATGCCATCATTGACACTGTGCCCTAGCTGGGAGGAAAGATCAAGGATGAGTTGTGACTTGCCTAGCTGCTTGTTCTTGGGTATTACCCCAAATCGGCTTATATCTAGGTATCGACTTGTTGGGAATGGGCCAGCAATTCTACCATGAGCAATCTTGGTCTGAAGATAGTTGTCCATCACTGAAGGCTGCCGAGTCGC
>BLAZ01001497.1:440694-443194 GCA_014633955.1 Acropora tenuis
ACAGTAGTGGTACCCATGTTTTAAATCGATGGATGCCATGGAACATCTAGGAAACATCATAGATACAGCAGTCACAATTCAATCCATTTTTAAAATGGTGGTAAACTACATATTGATTCAGAGATCTTAAATTGAAAATCATGAGGTATGAAGCATCATGTTGTCCCCTGAGCGTATCCAGAATTTCCTAAGTAAGTTCCCGCCATTTAAGCACCATGGCGTATCAAGAAAACCGGGGTGTTAAATATGGAGATGGTTCCCAACACGGTCAGATTTAACTACATGAAATACATACACTAAAACAATGAAGTTTCCAACATGGCACTGGTTTCGGTGTCTGCATAGGTACCTTGCCGGGTAACTCTATTTCTGGCTCCGGCACACAGGTAGCAGCACTTAGAGATGTTGATGTACCAGATGCCAACTTTGGAGACCACCTTGAAACAGCTCGCTCCTCCGGAAACACATCATCAAAACCCTCTTCAGAATTCTCACGCTCAGTCCGCAGCAGGTGATCAACATATACATAACGCAATTGCCGCCCTACTTTCACCAGATAGGTTAATGGCCCCAGCCTTCTAATCACTGTACCAGGAACCCACTTCTCTACCCCTCTCCGGGCATTTCGCACATTCACCGAATCACGCAAAGATAGTACACGCATCTTAACACGGCTTTTATCGTCTTGTTGCTGTTACTTTCCTAGCTGGTTTTGGATGTGCATTTCCATGTTAGGCTTTAGAACACTGAACTTGGTGCGAGGTTTTCGCTTTAAGAACAGTTCTTCTGGTGTCACTCCTGTAACAGAATGAGGGGTGTTTCTGTACTGAAACAGACAGTTTGCGAGTTGGTGTTTCAAAGACCGCTTCGGGGCACCCCTTCTTACTCTTTCGGTCTCCTTTTGAAATGCTTGTTTAAGGATTTGTACTCTGCGTTCTGCTGCACCATTGGACGATGGGTGATAAGGGGGCACTAGCGTCTGCCTAACTCCATTCTGCTTAAGGAAGTCCACAAACTCACTGGCAATAAACTGGGGACCATTATCGGACACCACTTCCTCAGGGAGTCCGTATGCCACGCTCTTAACTGGTCAATAGTACTCTTAGCTGATGTATATGTCATGTGTGCTACCTCAATCCACTAGGAGTGGCTGTCAACTAGACCAAGAAAACTGTTGCCATCCTTCTCAGCAAAATCAATGTGCAGTCTCTGCCACACTCGATTAGGCCACCTCCACGAGTACAGGGACAGGGGTGCTCTTGGAGGCGCTTTCCGTACTGACTGGCAAACCTCACTATTCTTTACCATCAGCTCAATCTCTGCATCCAAATTAGGCCACCATAAGTAACTCCGGGCAATGGCTTTCATGGCAACAATACCAGGATGCTCTTCATGTAACCCTTGCAACAGTCGGTTCCTTAACAATGGCGGAATGATTACGCGGATTCCTCATAAGATACATCCTTGATCTGCTGTTAGCTCATGTCGGCGTGTAAAGTACGGTTTCAGATACTCTTCAGTAACATGATTAGGCCATCCAGCGAGGGTGTACTACAAATCTCTCGCTGACACAGGATCTCTCCGGGTCTCCCTGCTGATGGCCTTAGAGTCAACCGGTAATTCATCAAGACCTGAGAAGAAGAACATTTCTGCCTCCTCTTTCATGGGACCAAGGTCACAGGGTAAACGTGTTAGCATGCTCTGCCGATGAACGATACTCCACCTGATAGTTGTACGCCTGCAAAATAACAGCCCAGCGCTGCATTCTAGCTGCTGCTAAAGTAGATACTGCTGTTTTAGTACGCAAGATGGTCACTAATGGCTTGTGATCTGTTAGCAAGTGAAACATTCGACCGTATAGATTCTTGTGAAACTTCCGGACACCAAATACGATTCCTAGGGCTTCCTTCTCTATTTGTGAGTAATTCCTTTCGCTCTTGGTGAGTGTTCTCGAGGCAAATGCAATGGAACGCTCCTCGCCATCATCCATTACATGTGAAATCACGGCGCCCACACCATAAGGAGAAGCGTCACATGCCAGAATCAGTTTTCTCTTTTCATCATATGGCACAAGCACCTTGTCAGCCACCAGCTCAGATTTGCTGCGTACAAACGCCTTCCCACACACTTCTGTCCAAGCCCATTTCACTCCTTTTCGGAGCAGTTCATGCAGCGGCTGCAGCAACGTGGATAGACTGGGTATGAAATTTCCATAATAATTTAGCAGTCCCAAATACGAACGAAGCTCTGCCACATTCTTCGGGCTCGGGGCCCCTTTAATAGCTGCAATCTTTTCATCTGTGGGATGCCATCCTTCTTCGTCAACACGCTAACCCAGGAAATCCACACTTGGCACCATGAACTCACATTTTGACCTCTTAGCTAATATGCCATGCTTCTCCAACCTGGTCAACACCTCATCCAATACTTACAAATGTTCATGGGGCTCTGTTCTGATTGGGATATCATCAACGCACTTTATCAATCCCTTGCAGTATCT